>PITA01021468.1:0-32625 GCA_004023965.1 Spilogale gracilis
AAGTCAAGTATCGCATGGTCTCACTTACTTGCGGTGCATGAGGGGCAAACTGGAGGACAGTGGCAGAAGGAAAGCAAATGGGAACTAGGGTAATCTAGGGAGGGAAACGAAACAACAGAGACTTTGGACACAGAAACAAACTGAGGGACTTGGAGGGAGGGGGGTGGAGGGATGGGAGAGCCTGGTGGTGGGTACTGGGAACACCTAAAGCGTGGAGCACTGGGTGTGGGGAATGGGGAATGAAACTTGAAACACTGGAAAAAAAATTTTTTAGTAACAATAAAAAAAAAATAATGGAGAACAGAAAAACTATTCTACACAAAGGAATAATATGATGAATTTTGTGTTGTGGGGAGGTCTCTGTGACCGCAGACAGCAGGCAAGATCAGAGGCAAGAGGAGCGGTGCAAAAGCCAGTGCATGGTGGGCTCTACCCTTCTATCCCTACCTCATAGCACAGGGCCCATCCAGTAGGAGGCGGCCAAGAGCGGCCGTTGAATCCTAAACCAATGAATCATCAAATGAGGGCTCCAGAGGCAACAGGCATGGAAGTAGCAATCGCAGAAAAGTTGAAAGTTTTCACTCGCCATGGTGCTGGGAGAAGGAATATTTCAGGTCTCCAGTGTTGGAGGGATAGGGGTTGGAAGAGAAGCAAGTTCAGAATCAGGACCTCTGATGAGCTCAAGCTGGAGAGGAAAGGGGGACCCCTAAATCTGAGGGGCTTAGTGAGTCCAGGGACCAGGAGCAGCTGAGAGATCTAACCCAGCATCACTGTTCAGGACTGGGGTCCTGCCTGACCCTTGGCATGAAAGTTCAGGCACGTTCTAGCTCAGGCCACATTGGCACTCAATTCTTCCCATCAGCTTGTTATGTAGCCTCTGTTCATCCTCTGCTGGATCACCCTCACCTCTTCCCTCAGCTTACCCCCATTTGCTCCCTCTCAGAAGGTGGTTTATCTCAAGACAATGTCAAAGCCAAAAGGAACTATTTACTCATTCAACCAACTTGGTCAACTCTTCATATTTCATGTAAGCACCCTTCTTTTTGTCTGCTGCCTCAGCATTAAGAAGTTCTCTTTTCTATCAAAACCTAATAACACCTCTGTCTGTGTTGACAATCCCTCCCTCCCTCCACTCATTCATTTCTTCACTTGTCAAATGACAAATACATGTTGACCAGACATTACTCTAGACACTGGGACAGAGCATTGAACATAAAATGCAGGATCTAGGCTCTCATAGAGTTGGCCTTCTAGATGGAGAGGCAGAACTAACAAGCAGTGAGCAAATAAAGAAACTAGAAGATTTCAGAGCAATAAGTATTCTGAAAAAAAAAAAAAGTAGAGTAAGTGCTCCAAAACTCCTCTTGGTTTCTTATCTCAACATATTTGAGAACAACCAACCAGTGACCTAAGCCGAAAATCTGAAAAGTGTCCTGGACTTCTTCTCACTGATTTTTCATTTTTAATTACCAGTCATCAAACCATAGGGGTTCCAACTCTCAGTGGTTCTCAAATCCACCTCATTGACACTTAATCCAGACACCATCACTTGTCCCCCAAATTACAGTAGCCCCCCAGCTGGTCTTTCTCAAATCTGGCCTTCTTCCTTCATGTCATGCCCCTGCTGAAAATCATTTAGTGGTTCTCTATTGTTTTTTCAATCAAATTCAACCCCCTTTGCTTCACATGCAAGGCCTTTCATTATTTGGGTCCTGCTGAACCCCTGAGTCTTGTTTCTTATTGTCCAAATGTACCTGCCCCACAGAGCTTCCACTCAGAATATCTACAGGTCTTCATGCTAAGGGTTATTTTACTCACATGCCTTCAGTAGGCTGTGGCCGCACCTCACATACCCTCTGCTCATTCTTCTCTAACACTTTGTTCAAAACCCAGATCAAGTGTCACCTCATTTAGGGCACCCTTCTTCTTATAATGAACCATGGAGTTCTTATCAGGATTACAGTGAGACAATGTATGAAACCTTTAGCACAACGAGGGCACCCAGCTTTTATTTTATTCCCTGATGGCGTTTCTTGCATTTGGGGCAGACATAATTAACATATAAATAAAGTTTTTCTATTTACAATGAAACGGTCTTAGAATACAGACTCTAAGCTGGGCGACTTGTCTCCTTCATTGTTTTAATAAAATGGACAGGAAATTTTCTTTCTCATTTATGATTTTCTTGCCTGATATTTGTTATTAGAATTCAAGCTCCTATTATTCTTAATGTCTTGGAAGTGATTTGAATGGGATCACCAATTAGGACAAATCCTCTAAATACCATCATCCTGACAACAAACAGTAATAATTCACTGCAGTCTCCAGCTCTGAGGGTTGGCTGATGCCATTTAAAATTTCAGACTGTTTCTTGGCACATTTGCAGCCGCTCCCTACTCCCAGGGAGAATACACAAAACTTCCACCCTCTCTGGAAGGACCTGGGACCACACAGCACCTCCTAATCAAGGTCTATCTGGAAAGGCCCTTTCTGGGCTAACCTCTGACCCTGAAGCTCTGACCTTCCATGGGGCCTTCAGGGAACTCTCTGTGAAATGAAAAGCTGCCCTCTGAGAGTGACTTTTCCTTCAAACACTTGTTCCCTGCTCAGGTCTCTCTCCTAGCACCTGTACCCAAAACTACACATCGCGTTCTTATTCTCCTACTTGGTCAGACCCCTATCTGTGCCGTGTCTGTGTCTCTGAGCATGAGCCCCTAGAAGAGCTGTCAAAGACAGCATTCTCTTACTTGCATTCAGCAGAGTCCGGATCTTCTTCTCTTCTTCTGCCTCTTGGATGAGCTTTTCTGCCAGGCTTTTGTCCTCTGATTCCACGCACACATCAGCTTCTCGCAGGTACTCCAGGTAGTCGATCTCCCGTTGCGCGCGCTCGACTCTCAGGGCCAGGTTAGTCACTGCGCTCTTATACTCACTCGTGTAGGTCTGGCATCTTACCAGCAGAGCGGATATGTTTTTCGAGAACTCTTGGAAGTCTCGAATGTATGCCCTCGTTGCTTGGGTACATTTTTCCAGTCCTTGCTTCAGACAGAAAATAAATGCTCAAATTATTGCTCATTATTTAAATTAGTCAACTAATATAAATAGCTATCATTCACTGAGAAAGATTTTTAAATTACAAATCATCATAAGGGGGAAAATAAAAATCACCTGTAATCCCTTAGTTCAAAATACCACTGATTTGTTAGTGTATCAACATGTTTTTAAAAGTTTTCCCATGCATTTCATCATACATATGAAATATATTTTTTAAAATGTGATTTTACTATAATTTTTTGTAACATATTTTCACTTGCTAATACACTGTGGACGTATTTCAATACTAATAGATAGCTATACGATAATTTTAATGATACAGAATTCCATTGCACTGATGTCCTATTTATTCTATTAGATTCTCTTTGATGGACATTTATGGACTTTTCAACAGTGCAAAGAATCTTTGTATTTAACTCTTTGTGTACTTATCTGGTTATTATCCTAGGGTAGATTTCCAGAAGTAAGCTCCATCCCCAGCACCTGGCACAGGGCCTAGCACATAATACTTAATAAATATTTACTGAGAGAAAGAATAAAGTGAATGAAGACCGGAAATGGGTGGCTGGGTCAAAGAGGACATATACTTAAAGCTCCTTTGGCAGTCCATCAAAATGCTCTCCATAAAAGTTGTAAAAATTCCAACTCCAAACAGCAGTACGTAAGACTTCACTTCGAAGGGAAAGAGAGAGGAAGAGGTAGAAAGAAGGAGAGAGAAATGCCCTAAATCAACCTTCTTATTTCTTTAGTACTCCTCAGACACGAATCCCTCGGGGTGAGGACTGTGTCAGTTTGCGTGTAAGTGTCCACATTGGTCATCAGTGACCGCCCCTCTGGGACCTGACTTCCCCTCCCAGTCTTGACCTGGATGGGGAGATCTATACAAGCCATATCCCTATCTTTTTCAAATCCACATTCATAGCCATCAAAGTATTTGTCCGTACTTTATCCCCTTGTCTGCACATCAACTTTTCAGGTACTGAGGAAAACCTGCAGGGATCAGGCTAGTGCTTATTCCCGGGCAAGTCGGTGTTAAATGCAGCGGGCCCACAGTTGAGCACAATTCCAGTACTTTCTAGGAGGCACACAGGGGAGGGGCTGTCTGCAGAGACATCTCAGGTTTTATCATAAAAAGACAAAAAGAAAAGCAAAAACTCGCCACAATCCTGATATGGTAAAACACCAGGAAAAAGTGACCCCAAATTTTTCATTTTTATATTTTAAAAGTTGAATTTTTGAATACTAACAACATTTTGGTCACTTACCATCATGCCAGGGAAGATCCTAAATATGGTTTAATTTATTAAATCTTCAGAATAGCCATAGGAGGTCAATTCTATTATCATCCCATTTTACAGATGAGAAAAAGTGCTAGGTCAGAGCACGGATTGAAGTCCTGCTCAGGGCTGGGGAGTGGTAGAGCCCGGACTTTGGAGCTGGTGCTCTGAACCACGAGACTATGAAACCTCTCACGTGTGACGCTGGCAATGTATGTGGCATGACTACGTGGAGAACGTGCATCGTGGTAGCTAGGAAAGCTGGGCTAAGATAAGGTGGCTTCCGGGAGGCATGCAGTCCAGAGCCGGTGCAGATGCCACCTACCTCCAAGACTTGAAAGCGCTGGTAGATGTAGTGCACCATGCCCGGGTCCTGGGCACGCGGGGCTGGGGGCAGAAGAGCCGCCAGGGACAGAACCAGGACAACAGAAGCTTGCGGAAGGGCTATCATTGTCTTGCAAACCGCCCAGCGGCAGTGGAATCTCCTCTGCTGTGCTAAGAAAAGCCAAGGGTCCAGGTGGTGGTCTCCTGCTTCCTAGCCAGTGCTGTGAAACTCCTCTAAAAACAGCCAGAGAGCCAAGCCTGCTTGTTACTCCACCAGATGGGTGACCTCACTTTGGAAGCTGGTGATCAAGTCCAGCTGCTGGCAAGCCCCTCCCTGGAGGCCTTGAAGGTCGACTTGGGGTAGGGAGCTTCTTGGATCCATCTGCTACCATCACCCTTCACACACACTGATCCTCTCCAGGCTAGTGGCTGCACCCTCCTGCAGCCCTGGGTGAGCACGCATTGGGGAGGGGGTGAGGGCGGGGAGGGCTTCCCCCCTTGCCTTGGCTCTTTGCGTTTTACTTCAGCTTTCCTCCTCCCTAGTGGACTCTGTGGTCCAATCACAGGCCTGACCCAACGCATACCACCCCCAACCTCTGGGAGTTGGAATCGCAGTTTAGTTTCTGGCAAAAATTCCCAGGATCCTTTTCCCAGAAGTCCTGTTGGGAGAGACCCCACCCCTGCTCCAGACTCTTCGCATTCCAGCAGCTCTTAAAGGCACAGAAAAGAAAAAAATGAAAGTTTGTGTACACTCCTCTTTCAGAACAGCCAGTGCACAAGGCTGACTGCCCCTTGGGGAGAGAGGTACAAGGAGCCACAGGCCTGGTTGCCCCGGACTGATGGCTGAAAAACGGAGGATGGAGCTCAGAAGAACTGCATTAGGGGTACAACAGTGGCTCTCCAGACAGCCGTGCTTCCAGAGCCAAGCCATGGACTCTTTTTGTAAGGAAGTCCTTGAGCTTTCTCAGTCTCTAGGAGCAGAATCCTCTTCCTGTAGCTACAGGCCAGCAATTCCTAGGATGCAGTTCCTGCAGCCCCTGGTCCAGCTGGAGATGCACCACAGCCCTAGCACAAAGTGGTAAAATATATATATATATATATATATTTTTTTTTTTTTGCCCTTGTTGTCCAGGCCTTTAATGATCTCTGGCTCTCCCTCCATGGGTGGATCTAGAATGCCCATGGTTCTTTCTCACTCATTCACCGAAGTGGGTAAGTTTGGGGCATCTATGATACATGGGAAGAACTCTGGCCAGGAGTCAGAAGATCTGAGTTTGCATTTGGTTCCTGCAAGAGACACTAAAAGACAGAATTTTCCAGGGTGCATTTGCAAGTCTCTGTCTCCATTAGACAGCAGTTCCTCTCTACCTGTCTTCCACATGACTTTGGCCCCTAACTATTCCTCCCCCATCCCTTGGTAAGGTGGCAAACAATGGTTCCTCATGCCAAAGGTTAATTCCTCCCATTTGCAATAGCCATCTTTGAACCATTCCCCAAAGGAGGTGCATTTTGGCTGACCGATCCTCTTAAATCTCCAGAAACAATAGAGCCTGACTCACCCTCCTTCCCCAAGTGAGAATGCTCTTTCAGAAACTTCTTGTGCTTGGCATCTTGTAACCAACTCTTAAGCTAAAGGGGCTCTGGTTGATTCTATTCATGAATGCTTCAAGTCCTAATGTTGAAACTGAACTCAAATGGATGAGGTCCAATGGAGGTAAAATACTGATTGTATCACAACTAACTTTTTGGGGGGCGGTGTTGTGGGAAATCGTTTTCTCATTTTTCTGGAACATGCTTACATTATTTTTACAATGAAGGGCACATTCGAGACTAAGGAAGTCTAAGGAATTATGGCGAGTACTGAGAGGGCAGTGGGAGGCCATGGCTTTAGCGTGAAGTCCTCGGGCTGTGCCCAGCGTGGCAGTTGCCCTCATATCTCTGCACTGAGCTTGGTCTCAGCCCTTCAGTCCCATCTGGCAGGCCATTACTTGCCTGCCCTGATTCAGGTCCACAGCAATCTCTCTTCAGGCTTTATAGGCACTGACCTCTCAACTCTAATTGTCCATACCTGGTCTTTGGTGGAGAGCTAAATTCTCAGGGTCCCAGAAGCAGCGAAGCCCACAGCTGGCTCCCTGAGCCCATTAGGATTGATGAGTGGAAACCCTTATGTTCTTGTGACCAGACGTTTCATAAAGAAAGGTTAAACTCCCTTGGAGATAATCACAGATTCGACTGACATACAGTGGCCCGCTATGGCCATCCTCACTCAGAGAAGGTCTTACTCAATGGGAAAAAAAAAAAGGCTTGGTACAGCTTAGCCTGTAGTTAGAATAAAATCATTTGCTTGGTTCTTTCATCTTCCTTACATGTAATTTCTGGCCTTGATCACTGCCATAAGCTCACTAGGAGGACAGTGGCCAAGCACAGGGACAGCCTGCTTTTCTCCTGTGCAAGTGTCTGGTCCTTCTGCTTTTCTGTCCCTATATCATGAGAGTGGAAACTTGAGCCCTTGGCGGCCACCGCTGTGTCCTCAGTGTGGTTGGATCTAGGTCACTAGTCTTGATCTATAGGCCCGGTCCGGAGCTGACTGCCCTCGGTGACTGGTCAGAACTGGACTTGTCAGTGCCCAGCCCGGCCAGCCCGCTGAGGCTGATCTCCGCAAGCTTCCCAGCTCCTCTTGGAACCCTTCATCACCTTCACCACAGGTGGCCCTAGTGCTGCTCTGCCTCTATATGGACAGACTCCCTAATTTCCAGAACCTCCTCTGACCCCTGTATCCTCCACTTCATAGAGAAGTGCTTGCTAACTCAGGGACTCGGCCTTCCTGAGGGAGAATTAACCAGACAGAACACCAGCTGGGATACTAGAATTCAGTATTTAGAGCCAATAAAGATGCTTCCTGTTTTTCTCTTCTTTCCTTTCCCCCATATTTTCTCCTTCGTATTTTATTCCCTACTCTGGCCCCCACCCCCACCAGCTCTTTGCCTCAACATCATCCTCCAACCTTCCAGCCCTTTACAAGTAATTGCACTGTTTCCTGCCTGAGTGATCAGAGCAGCCTCTAATTCCCTGTCTATGTCTCTTCACATAAAGCATCGGCTGATTTTATGCCAGCAGGAAAGCGCTTTATACCGTGACCTCGGCCAACCCCTCTTGCTTCAGCTCTTACCCTCCCCCACATCCAACCTCCACAACCGCCATGTAAAGTGCCCCCAGACTCCCTCTGAAGTTTAACATCACGGTATCTTCACTTAGTCTAGAATGTTTCTCCCTTTTGTAACCAGTGACCTCTCACTTATCCCACAAGTCTTCCCACCACCTCCTCACCCGCATCCCTGGCAGAATTAGCCCCTCTCTCATCTCTCTCCATAACATGTTGAAGGCCCAACCTTGGACATGTGAGGGAAGGCTCCTCTGGACACTGGTGCTCTCTGACAGAGGGATGTGGGCTGGCCGCTTCTGGGGCAGCGCTGCGGAAGGAGGATGAGAAGAAACACAGACCTCTCGTGTGCTAGACTTGATCCATTGGCAAAATTCTTATCTTGAAGTCCTAACTCATAGCACTTCCGAATGTGACTATCTTTGGAGACAAGCCTTTCAAAAAGGTAATTAAGTTAAAATGGGGTCAGGAGAGTGGGCCTTAATCTAATCTGACTGGTGACCTTAAAAAAGGGGGAACTATGGGCACACAGAGAGACCCCAGAGGTGTGGTGTGCACAGAGGAAGTGCCCTGTAACGGCCCAGGAAGAAGACGGCGTTTGCAAGCCAAGGAAAGAAGCCTCAGGAGAAACTAAACTTGACACCTTGATCTTTGAACTCTGGCCCCTAGTTCTGAGAAATAAATTCTTGCCGTTATGGCAGCCCCAACAAACTAACATCAGCACACGCTGAGTTGCAGAAGGTGGCAACATGGGGACAAAATGGAAAAAGACTCCAGCAGGGGTCTACAGGATATTCTTGGCAGGAAGGAAATTGATCAGGAGTATCCTGGGTGATACATCAGTGATTGCCACGTCCAGGCTTACTGCTTGAGCTCGAAATCCCATTTTCACCTGCCTACTGGACATTTGCACTTGGATATCGAATGGATATCTCAAACTTGAGTTGTTTCTCTTTCCCTTCCTACTCAAACTTAAACTCCCTTCTGCATTTTCTCTCTCCCCAAATAGCATTATCTTCTGTCTCCATATAAATGCACAAATGTAGGAGTTATTCTAGACTCTTCCTTGCTCTTACTCTTACGTTTAGTCAATCAGTCGCCAAGACGTGTTAATTTTATCACCTAAGTATGTATCAAAAATGCCCTCTTCTATATTTTTGTTCCCTCCTTAATTAGGGCTTTTTTATTTACTGATTTTTATTCATTTATTTAACAAGTATTTGGGGTCACCTATTATGTTCCAGTCTCTGGACTATGCACATACTAGGGATACAATGACCAACACAGTAGAGACATTCCTTGGCCACACAGAGGATGTAGTCTAGGAGGGGAGACAAGCACACAGATGCGCAATTATATTCCCCCACAGGTGCTTTCCACTGAGCATGCCCCCAGAAATGTCTTGCATGCAAGTTGACCTCAGTGTCTGTCTCCTAGGAAGGCTAACTATGATCATTTCCTAGCGCCATTACTCAGTCACTGATAGTCCACACAGGATTTTCATCAGTGCTTCCAGTCCTAAATTCTCGTTTCTATATCTTTGTACAAATAGAGAGAGGGGTCCATTTTGATGGCTAGATTTGGCATTGTCTATGGAAGCCATCATTCTGACCCCTTCTGGTCTATCATCCACACTGTAGCCAGGACGATGGAGCCAGTTGGCAAATCTCATTATGTAATTCTCTGCTTAGGAGCACCAACTGTCTGCCAGTCCTCCCCAATCAAGCCTAAATTTCCCAGGCTCAGGAAGGTTTTGCAAGTAAGTCACAACTTTTTTCTTTTTTTTAAGATTTTATTTATTTATTTGACAGTGAGAAACACAGCCAGAGAGGGAACACAAGCAGGTGGAGTGAGAGAGGGCGAAGCAGGCTTCCCGCAGATCAGGGAGCCTGATGTGGGGCTCGATACCGGGTCTCCAGGATCATGACCTGAGCCGAAGGCAGTTGCTTAACCAACTGAGCCACCCAGGTGTCCCGCAAGTAAGTTACATCTAAAGTAAGATCCTAGCATGAGTAAAATGTCGGCAAAGGAATTGGGAGTGTGAGGTACATTCCCAGTGGGGAGGTAGGCACACAGAGAGCCCGTTAGCTCTCACCAGTGAGGTTGCCTCTCAGAACTGACCATGCCTCTTTTGGACTCAAATTTCTGCTGTGTGGCTTGTCTTTGCCATAAGTCTCCCACTCAGTTCTCAGGCCCTTGTTAGGACACACATCTTTGCCTAGACTAATTCCTGAAAGACAGACACGTTTGCTCTTGGTCTGGGCTTCCGTTCCCTCCAGAACTGGTCCCTTGTCTAAATCATGCCTGTTCTCACATGCAGCCAGGTCCCATCACCTGACAGCCTCTCTGAAAGGAATTTTGGAATTTTGCATGGTTGATGCAAGAACCTCAGCTCCCTTATAGAAACCCACCTCATAAAAGGCTTTTAGCATGGACCTCAAATCTTATATTATTTTGAAAGCCTCCATGCTCTCTAGGCCTTACCAAACTGGACAGATAGATGTGAGATAATTTCACATACCTAAGAAGACCAAGTTCTCAGAATTTATAAGCTATCTTGAATTTATAAATCTCAGATTTGTAAGCTATGTAGTACTGTGGACGTGATGGGGAGGATTTTGCAAGGACAGTCAAACCTCAAAACCTAACAGGAGGGGCACTGAATGAAGAAGGGGGGAGTCTGAAACACCAAATTGTTTTTTTTTTAAAGTCAGTACTTTTCAGTACTAAAGATTCAGTTGTGAGGATCACAGTTGTTTGTATATAAATGGCAGGTGTGTAGGGGACTTGAAACAGCCTCCTTCCTTTTCTCTTTCTTTTCTTTTTTTTAAATTTTGTTCATTTATTTAAAAGAAAGAGCACCCATGTGTGAGTAGGGGGAGGAAGAGGGACAAGCATATGCTGTGCGCTGAGCATGGAGCCGGATGAAGGCTCCATCCCAGGACCCTGAGATCAGGACCTGAACTGAAACCAAGAGTCAGATGCTTAACTGACTAAGCCACCCAGGAGCCTTATACCATTTTTCTTAATTACTGCCATTTTCCCCTGGATGGATTTATTTTCTTATTAATTTGCTACTTTCATCTTTTCATATCTTTCGATTATATGGAAAGGAAGGAGGTGGGAGTGAAGAAATCCAAAGTGGTCTGTGGAATTTCATAAGGACTAAATGCAGTTTCAGGGTGGGATTAAAAATAGAGACATACTAGGGGTGCCTGGGTGGCTCAATTGGTTAAGCAACTGACTTTGATTTCAGCTCAGGTCATGATCTCAGGGTCAGGAGATCCTATCCTTGCATGAGGCTCTGTGCTGGGTATGGAGCCTGATTAAGGTTCTCTTTCTCCCTCTGCCCCTCCCTCCCTCTCTAAAGAGAGAGAGAGAGAGAGAGAGAAAGGGAGAGAGAGAGAGATACTATAGAAGGGAATTAAATTAGACATTAAGAAAAGCTTCTGACTGAGAAGTCTGGGGTGTTTGAGGTTATTGAAGCAAGTTTCTATGTTTCTAGTGGATAATGAGATATTTGAGGAATCATTTAAAAATCTTTAGAGCTTGATGGTAGAATGTAGGGAGTCAGGACAGAACGCCCTAGAATGCCCCATAAAGACAACAAACAGTGAAGTCATACATAAATGCTTGTAGAATCTACACCCATTGTCAAATATACCTTTAGTTACCTTCTGTCCCCATACAGCCTTTGCTGTGCCACCAGCCTGGCCATTTGTCTATGACGACATCATTTGACATGAGCGAGAAGTCCCTTTGTCCCCATTCACCTCTTCTTACTTTCTCCTCCCTTACTCTTGGCCTGACTCTACTCAGAGCACAGTCTTCTTAGTTCCGGACTTCCTGCCCCAACTTCTCCCTGCCTTCCTGGAAACACCTTCTGCCCAGAATCCCTCCAGTGGCCTGCAGGGGAGAGGCCAGCCTGCCTCCTGCAGCCGGCCCGGCATTCCTCCGGTGGAATACTCCCAGCCTTGCTCTTTGTTGCTGTTGCACTGGCTGCTCTTTTTTAACTAAAGTATGATTGACATACAATGTCCTATTAGTTTCAGTTGTGTATTATAGGGATTTGATTTTTTTTTAGGATTTTATTTATTTATTTGACAGAGAGAAAGAGAGAGCACGCACAAGCAGGGGGAGAGGTAGAGGGGCAGAGGGAGACTGAGAAGCAGGCCCCCCACTGAGCAAGGAACCTGATGCGGGACTCAATCCCAGGACCCCGGGATCATGGCCTGAGTGGAAGGCCAGGCGCCCCTGGATTTGATATTTTTATATACTAGGAAGTGATCCCCATGATAACTCTGATCACCCCGTCAACAGAGTTACTACAATATTACTGATTATATTCCCCATGCTTTACGTTACATCCCCGTGATTTATTTAAACCACATGCACCAGAGTCTCTAGGATTTCCAAAACCTCTCTTGGTGATTCTGGTTTGGCTTTTGAAATGCACCCGGGCAGTTTGCTATGAACGGATTCTCGCCGGAGGCTAAACAAACGTTTGCTCCTCACTGGCAGGAGGCAAACGCCAGGTGTAACTGGTTGGGCTCAGGTGTTCTATCTGGAGTTCTTGTTCTTCGAGCACCTGGTAACCACATCTCTGCCAAGAGTCCTGAAGACTTGCCCACATTCCCTTAGCTTGGGGAGTGGGGGATGGATGGACTGCAGGGAGGGGACTGAATAGTGAGCACCAGTGATGGGGAGGGGATGTGGTTCGTGCCTTCCGGTGCTGGGAGAGCTGTGGGGGCTAGAAGACTTGCTGGCCAGGAGATGACATCATGTTGGTCACCTCCATAGGGCTCGTCACTGAGCAGGCCCCCGGTCCAGGGCTGGTCAGCATGTGTGGCAAAGCTGGGTCTTACACGGCTCCGTGTCTTCTCCAGCACAAGATGTACCTTTGGTCTCTGTGGCACACGTCCTCCAGAAAGTGAAGCCCCCGGGGCCTATGAACATTCAGCCCACTGGGGACAGAACCCCAGGACCTAACACCGAGGAATCACATCTTGTCACCACCAAGTACCTGCTTGGCTGGTCTCAGTTCAGAGTTCCAGGCCCCAACGCTGAGTCCATTTTGTGCAAAGTACTTGTTTGAGGCTTTAGCCACTAGAGGGCAGACACTTTTTAGGCAGTTACCTGACTATGGTCAGACTATGACTAAGATGGTAGTCCTTTTCCTTTTTCTATTTGAATGGGAACATATTCCATCTACAAAAAGTGCCCGTACGCTTTGTCTTTTTTCTTCCTCCTCTCTACCTTCCCCCAGGAGTGGGGCTCGGTGCGTGGGCAGTGCTGGCTTGTGTGAGCTCTGCAGTTTGGAGAAGGGGACTTCCTGTTCGTGGTCCTCCGCAGACATCTCTGCCTTGATGTATCAGGAGCACAGGGCGAACCGCAGGGGCTGTGCACAAATCCAGGAGTTTCCCAGGATAAAGATCTTTATCACAGCCTGAGGCAAGGGATTATAGTCTCCTGTTGGAGGAAGTAGGCCAGGGAAAGAGGCCGTTCTGCATTCTCCCTCTTCCCTGCCCCTGATTGGGAACCAACCACCCAGACTGTCTTTCCCTCTTCCTCTAACACTTGCTTCTTCATCAAGAAGCCCTTCCTCTGGGGAGCTCTTGGCTGCTACCCTCTTCCTCCCTCCGGCTTACTCACAGGACTCTGATGAGTCTTTGGGGTATACCAAGAGCTGTATGGGTATTGAATCCAAAATGGAATGTCCTCTGCTTGGAGGGCCAGTCCTGCTGTTAAGGCCCGCACTAGACATCACTAGTCCTTAAAAGGGACTTAGTTAATTCTTCAAATCAAATCCCTTTCACATCATTTGTTGCAAATGAAGACCCAGTGAGAAACAATGGGAGGTGTGGGGAGAGAGCCTGGGCCTCAGGAAAGCAGAGAAAACGCTCCCCCAGAGCGGTGCGCACTTGGGTTTCCGGGCAATAGGAATCTAGGACGGCACAGGCCCCACCCCGGCTACCCAGCTTCCTGTCAGTTCCTCAGACTCAGAGATGCGCAGACCACAGGTGGACGAGCACAGAACACACCGGTCCAAGACCTCCTCATGTGAGAAGAGCTGCCGAAGTGACCTCAGCTTCAGAGGCAGGGGTACAGCCCCGGACCAGGGATCCCTGACATCACACCTCTTGGTCCTTGGTCAGTGTTCCTGATCCTTCAACATCAGCAGCTGACCTTGAACACTATGGGTTTCAACTGGATGGGTCCACTTATACCTGGCTTTTTATACTGTAGTACGGTAAATATATTTTCTCTTATGACTTTCCTGATAACATTGTCTTTTCTCTGGTTTACTTCATTGTCAGAATAAAATATATAATACATAAAACATTCAAAATATATTAATCAACTACTTGTGCTATTGGTAAGGCTTGTGGTCAATGGTAGGCAACTAGGAGCTAAATTTGGGGGGAGTGAAAAGTTCTATGTGGGTTTCGACTGTGTGGGGGTATCAGTGTCCTTACCCCTGCTTTGTGCAAGGGTCCACTGTACAACACATGAATAGCGATCTTTCCCCCAAAATGGTAGCCCTGACAAACGCTACAGGTGATGCTGTAGTCTCTGACACGATCCCTTCTTGAACCAACATACCGTGGCCCTTGGGAGCTGGTGCCATCCACAGTGATGCTCTTCTGGGCTGAAGACTGACTTATGGAGGTGAGTGTCATGTAGACTCTCGCATAAAATGAGAGCAGAGCTGCTATGACCAAGGCTCATGGGTATTTAAGGAGATAAGAGGCTTTGAGAGAACTGGGCTACTTGTGCTAGGCAGACAAGTGCACTCATGAAGTCTTGCCTTAGCTCTGGTATTTCCATGCAGCAATTTCTCAAAGACCCAGAGAGCTCCTTGCTGCTGAGAGGTCAAGGTCAAGTCTCCCAGCTCTGCATGGGGCCATGGTCTCCTCAATCATTTTCTTCCACCAAGGAGGGCAGGATGCTCTGTACCAGGCTATTCTGAACGCTCCTGCAAAATGACTGTATCTGTGCTGATGTCTGTGCACACATGTGCAGTGGGGGTCCCGAGCACCACCAGTAAAATCAGTGAGAGGCTGGGTGAAGGCAGAAAGCCCCATGCCACATTTGTGCTGTGTGCTTGAGCTCTTTGAGATTGCCGAAGTCCTTTTAAGCCCAGAAGAGTGGGGCAAGTACACCCAGCAGGGCACTACTCTTCCTCTCACAGTATGGCTAATGTGGTTGCATCAGGGACTGACAAGGGTCTAGGAAGGAATCCTTGGGGACCAGAGGTGTGGTAGGAAGTTGAGGCCTGGGGGGGTTAATGTTGGTGAGTGACGGGGCAGATCCTCAGCCCCCCTATAGGGCAGGGCTGTCTCCAACCAGCACGGTACTGGGAGGGACCGGTTTGAGAGCCTTCTGCATTTTCCAAGGCCAGTTGCTCTCTACCACTGCTTCTGCCCACCAGAAAAAGGCAAATGTTTCACAGAACAAAAGCGGTGAGACCACATGCTAGAATAACTTCAAGTGGCGGATAAAAGTTTAGTTAACCTTTCTTCTTGGTCCTTAACCCTCATATAATTTAACCATAAGCCTGAAATCTGCCTTCCCCAAACTAGTGATTTTCCATTGTCCCCTGGAGCAAAGAAGGTCACTGAGTTCTTTCCTCATTTATACAAATGCTTTCATCCACAAGGACCCAGCCTCCTCATGGAAACAGAGGAGACGCAGAGACCTTGCTGAGGTTTCTTAAGCCTGCCCCAGCACCCTTGCTTCTTCCAAACTACAAAGGGCCCAAGCAGGGCAGGGGGTCGCACTGAGGCTTCACACCCAGGAACGGTCCTTAAGGTGCTCACAGGAGGTACTTCTTCATGGGCTGGGAAACGGCACAGGAGAGCCATTCAGTCAAATGTCAGTATCTGCCCTATCAGGTCTAATAAATGCTTGAATGAGTTACCTAGGTTTTCTAGTTTGGTGGGACTCCTCAAAGTCATGGATATACCCCTTGGATTACTTGAAGTCCACTGCTTACATTGCTTGAAATTCCATCTTTATTCCCTTTAAAAATTCAAGATCAACAAACTAAATGTAGAAAAAAATTAAGAACACTGCACTTGGTCTGGCTCTAGATGTGTGTGCCCCCACTCCCCTCTGCGCGCGCACGCGCGCGCGCACACACACACACACACACACGGTTGTCCTTGTTACTCTGGGGACATGGTATACTCTTCCTTGCTTTGGATTTTAGGCACCTGTCTGAATGGGGAGAATCAAAACCAAGTGGCGGCTGCTGCCCAAATGGCATCACTCCACCCCAGAAGCCCCAGAGATTGTGTCAAAGCGGCTCACGGGGCCGGGACTCAAGCAGGCCAGGCCGGCAGGGGTTAGAGCCCAGTCTGTGGCCAGGGACCCACAGCCGCAGGTCGAGCAGGAAGCTGCCCCTCGCCAACCCGGCAACACTCAAGGAAAACACTGGAAGGTAAATTTTACAGGTCTTCTGGTTCATTCTATTCAAACAAATAAAATTTTTTCAAAACCTACCAGGACTCTTCAACATAGGGTTTTACTTAACTTCCCAGAGAGCAAGATTAAGCCATTCCTACTTGGGAAAAAATATTTAATTTGGTCCAAGTACTTTCAACCCCAGAGTTCTAATTAGAAGAGTAGCATAGAGCAGCTCCTCCTCCTGTTTGAGGAGGAGCCAAAACCCACCGCTCCTCTCTGTGGGGCTTGGCCCAGGCCTCCCTGCCTCTTATTCTCAGTCAGACATTTCTGTACTTGCTCTTTGCATCCAGATAACACTGACTGTAACTGAAAAATACTACCCATAATATTGGCCATAACGCAGGTCTGCTCCTTGGTCCAGAAAGTTCATGAACGTCGCTGGAGCGCCTAGTGAGTCCTTGGCAGAGCTCCAGTGTGAGTGGGTAGAGATGCAGACGGGCTGGCACACTTGTTTCCCTTTAAGAAATGCACAGTTGACATCACTGCTTTTCTTCACTGGTTCTTCTCTTGCTTGCATCTTCTAGCACACTTTAAAGGTAATGATTGTTGGAAACTCTATTTTATATTTAAAATTTTTAATTCAGTTATAAAAACTTCTGGGGGGGGAAATACATTTTCTAAAATCATTACTTTTTTGAAATGAAGATAACAAACTTGTTTCGGGGGCGCCTGGGTGGCTCCGTTGGTTAAGTGGCTGTCTTCAGCTCAGGTCACGATCCCGGGGTCCTGGGATCCAGTTTGGCCTTGGGCTCCCTGCCCAGCAGGGGATGTGCCTGTGCCTCTCCCTCTGCCCCTCCCCCACCCCATACTTGCTCTCTCTTTCAAATAAATAAACAAACATCTTAAAAAAACCACACCACCTGTTTCTGGAAGGTTTATTTACCAGTTCTGTAGCCCATAAGTTCATCTGTGAAGCCTTGAACGTAAGTATCTTCAAGTATTTATTATTCTCTGGCAGCTTTGAGTTTGGTAAGAGAAGTTGCCTTTCTCTGATAAATTCAAACCTGGATCCTGCACCAGGCAAAGGGAACTTTATCTCAATTGTGCTAAAATCAGTGTCTTCAGATGATGTTCACTTCGTAGGAAAAACTATTAGTATTACGGTCAGATGCTTGTTTGAAAATAGCTTTAATGCAATGATGACTACTGGACTATGAGCTATAATAAATTTAGTATTGAGCCAAGAAGATAGTAATTTTTTTTTACTACCTTTACTGTTTGGAATAACAGCTGAATTTTCACAAAGTAAGGAAAAAGCAATACCATGGGTCATAAACTTTAAGATGGAGTCGTGTTTATCACCAATAACCTTCTTATTGATAAATATACTTTTTTAACAGTCAGGCAATGCTCATCCAGCCTTCTTAAAGAAATCTATCCTTTGGTGGGGGCGGGGGGGGGGAAGAAATCTATCCTCTGATGGAGTCTAGCAATGACATAAGCCTTCCTGGCCTTGTCCCTTTGGCTTAGAGATGAAGGGAGAGAAAAGCATCCAACTTAAGCGTTTGAGCTTTCCGTAGAATGATGATACTACTTATCCTCCAAAGTGTCTTGTGACATTGTAAATTCTGTATCAGTGATAACCAGTTGCTTCTTTCAGTTTTGCTCTATTTTAGTGACCGTGGACAGCCCTTCCCCGTCTGCCCCTTATTACCACCCCACTCACCACACCCTTTGCATTCTAAGCATTGCATGTGCTTTTAAAGTGGACAGCTATCCAGGAAGCCCTCTGATTCAGTGTCACCTCCTCCTCCACCCTCATCCCTGCTATTTCCAAAGGAGCCCTAATGAGCCACACCTGCTCATATTCCATTCTTGGATAATCCCTTCCCTCAGATCTAGGCTGGCCTGATGCAATGACTTGCTCTTGACAGTAGAGTATGGCAGGGACGACTCTGAGTTACTTGGAAGGTTATTTAGGAGACCTGCACAGCACATCTACTGGGACCACTTGCCATGTGAGCTCTGACCACCTTCAGACCTCCATGTTGTGAGGAAGCCCATGGACAGAGATGTCCAACCAGCACCCAGCTGTTCCAGTCACCCCAGAGAAGGAGCCGGACATGTGAGTGACAAATCCGACAGGAATATTCCACCCTGTCAGGCATTGAGATGAAGCCTTAACTGCCAGCGGATAGCAGCCATAAGCTTCCAGGAGAGAGCCACCACCCAAGCCCAGCCAACCCACATGACCATGAAGGATAATAACTTTCCCTCTGAATCAGTAAGCTTTGTAGCACTTTTTTAGGTGGCAACGGATTACTGCAGCTTGCCCCCGTGCAGAACGGGATGCCCTTGAGGGAGCTTTCCATGTCTATCTTTGGTCAGTCTCCTCGGCTTAAGTATGAGGACATGCAAGACTTTCTTCTTTCTGTATGAAATTTAGTTCTATGGGTGCTCATGAGGACTAAGTCATTCCATTTAGAATCATGATTGTTGGAGCATTTTGAAAACTCCAGAAACCACACCCTAGAAACCACTCTGATCCCTCTCTCCTGTATTCCTCCTCTGGTCATGCAGCAGTGTCCTTCCTGAACATCGTATCACTCACTGAAAGTGCCCAGTGCACTGCTGGGGAGATGCTTTGGCAGCCTCACACATCCAAGGCAGATAAGGCTTGAAGACAGAGGCAGAGTGAGGAAAGGGCTGAGAATCAGGGCTGGGCGGGTAGGGTTGAGATGCTTGGCCTCTCCCATCTCTTGGCACTAGCTCTCCCTAAGGTCTTTTCCTAAGATCTGACCCTCTCACTGCCATTTCCATTTTTTTTTCAAGGCATATGTTAATTTCCTTCTCCATCCTGGGAAAGAAGTTGGACAACCTCCTTCCCCCCAAGTTCAATGAGACAAGGTTGGAATGTTTCAAAAGGAACATTTACTAGGAAACTAAAGGGAAACCAAACAGAATGCAAGAGAACAGAGGCAGAGTTGCAGATAGGCTCAGGGAGTTCAAATCCAAAAACAGCCTCTGGCCACGCTGGACTGGCTAGGCAAAGCTTTCTAGACACAATAGACAGGCTTCTTTGCCTGCTGGCCCCTACAAAGCCACCTTCCATTTCATACCAACAAGCCAGTAACTTACTCAGTAGTACCCAGGGCTGCTAGCTCTCTGGGCAGGAAGATCTTTGGGGGGTAGGGTGGGGGAACAGTAGGCACAGCTGCCCCAGGATCTCCTACCCAGGCTCTCAGTGCCAAGGACATGTCAAAGTTTATTGGGATGGCTGCCTGATATCTCTCGGGGCCAGTCCAGTTGCTCAGGGATGACTCTTCTGGGCTCATGTGCCCGGCTCTAGAGACAGAATTTCTGCTGGCTGTCCTGCTGGCATATGTCCTTCATGCTTTGGTTCAAAACACTGGTGTGGTGGAGGATGTGTGACTGGGGAGGAAGAGGCAGGGTGGAACTCTGGGCAGGGAAAGTTGAGTTCTTCTCATATCATCAGATGTAGGCAGAACCTTGGCTTCTCTTTGGATCCCGGTGGTTGAAAGCCAATCAGAGATGGAAATGCATTAGGCAGGCTGGGAACGCGTGAAGCTGGAACACCGCCTCGCACAACCAAAGGCCTCTTTCCTTTTGAGACGTGAGATCAGTGTCGAGTGTCTTGCACCAGGCAGCTGCGCACTAAGAACTTTCTGAAGACCTGCAATGATCCTGCTTCCACCCAGGTAGTCCCACAGTGGAATGTTAATTCGAATGAAGACAATGAGCTTCCTAGGATGTTATCTTGGAGACGAGGTGCAATGTGTGGTTGGGGTACTTTGCACCCATAATGGGAGAGAGAGGAACACTAGGTAACAGCCCCCCCTCTTCTCCCGCCCCAAGGTATGCTAAGGCCTTTGGTTTCATTTGCATGGAGGCAGAAGCAATGAGGATGAGGAGCAGAGCTGGCAGTGGGCTGTCTGCTGTGGTCACAGAGGAAGCTGAGAAATGAATGAGATACCGGGGAGAGCCCTTGACCTTCACTCCTGTAGGTATTTCCATTCCCCAAGTGCTGTGAAAGTGATCTATGTGTCTGGAAGTGAAAGGAAGTCTGCTTGGCTGCCCAGGGCTGATGCCTCTGGGCTGTTATGAAAATACCCCAGAGAGCACACAGGCCAAGAAGGCCCAAAATTTGTGCCTTCCTCGGGAGGAGGGTTGTGTTACCTCTCCATCAACTTATCACACACAATGGTACGCCTGTTCCTGCGGCTGCTCCCCCCGTGGACAGCTATGCCCGGCAAAGTGTATTCCAGAACATTTAGGCCACAGAGACGCATGCCTTTCTAACAGCGAGGGCAGGAAACTTTCATCCCAACGTTGACACCAGTTGCCGGGAAGTGACTGCTGGCCATCTAGAAAACACTGTCCGGGATTCTGACTCCTCAGAATGTGCGTCTAGCACAAGAGAGGTTTATGATTGACTGGTACTCTCTGCCATGTGCATGGGAGGGGGCAGTAAATTTGCTATGAATCAGCCCTCCTTGCACTAGATTTTTCCCGGGGGAACAGCCTGCTTATCCTCTTACTCTCTGGGGGCTATTCCTTGCAAAGCTGGAGCACTTCTTGGGGTAAAATTATTTTCTGAAGACAGTTTTTAGCTCAAAGGTAGTCCAGGGTGAGTTAGATCCGCTGCCTATTTAGCACCTGGATATATTTTTACATATTCGGTCTTTCCAGGGCATTCAAGCAAATAACATCATGTCAGAGTAATGTGGCCAGGACCGGTGCTATGAGCCACCCCCCCCGCCCCCCCGCCAAGGGCCTCATGTTCATCACTAAGAGTCCTAGCGCCCTACGGTACTCTTAGCTTTCCCACTACATCAGGTGGTTTCTTCTATAGTCCGATCTTGGTTCTTGGCCATGACCACTGTGCTCCCCCCATCGCACACCACCCTAGGCCATTGGAAGATGACCAGAACAGTCATAGTCACCAAACCTAATCCAGAAAGAGGGCCAGTTATTGCTGTGGTTACAGCTCAGCCTCTGGTCACTGTTGTTGTCCAGATGTTGTTGGATGGGGAAAAGTTACTTAAGATCTTTGTAAGGTAGGTGTCCCACTGTGTCCTTGGCACAAAGAATCCTCTTACCAATGGTCATCGTTTCTGAAAGAAGAAGAAACAAAAAGAATGGTTTTCATTTATATATATTTTTTATTTTTTTTAATTGAAGTATAATTAACATACAATGTTATATTAGTTTTAGGTGCACAACACATTGATTCACAATTCTATACATTACTCCGTGCTCACCAGGATGAGTGCAGTCATCATCCGTCACCATACAGTGGTATTATAATATTATGGACAGTATTCCTTATGCTGTACTTTTCATCTCCATGACTTATTTATTTTATAACTGGAAGTTTGTATCTCTTAATCCCCTTTATCTATTTCACTCATTCCCCTCTGGAAACCACCAATTTGTCTTCCGTATTTGCCTTTTTTTCCACTTGTTTATTTATGTGTTCTTTCTATTTTAGACTCCAAATAGAAGTAAAATCATATGGTATTTGTCTCTCTCTGTCTGACTTAATTTCACTTTGCATAATGCTTCCTAGGTCCTCCACGTTGTCACAAAAGGCAAGATCTGACTCGTTTTTATGGTTGAATAGTATTCCATTATATATGCATGTGTGTGTGTACACACACACACACACACACACACACACACACACACACACTTGAGCTGCTTCCATATCTTGGCTATTGTAAATAATGCTGCAATAAGCATAGGGATGCATACATATTTTCAAATTAGTGTTTTCACTTTTCTTTGGAATATTAGAATTTCTTTGGAATTTAGTGGAATTACCAAATCACATGGTATTTCTATCTTTAATTTTTTGAGGAACCGCCATACTGCTTTCCAGAGTGGCTGCACCAGCTTGCATTCCCACAAACAGTGTAGGAGGTCTCCTTTTTCTCCACATCCTCGCCAACATTTGTTATTCCTTGTGTTTTTGATTTTAGCCATTCTGATGGGCATCAAGTGGTATCTCCTTATGGTTTTGTTTGCATTTCCCTGATGATGAGTGATGTTGAGCAACCTTTCATGTGTCTGTTGGCCAGCTGTATGTCTTCTTTGGAAAAAATATCTATTCTGGTTCTCTGCTCATTTTATAATAGGATTATTTGTAGGGATTTTCTTGGTGTTGAGTTATAGAAGTTCTCTATATATTTTGTATAAATTAACCTTTTTTTGGACATATCATTTGTAAATATCTTCTCCCATTCTATAAGTTGCCTTTTGCTTTGTGATGATTTTCTTTGCTGTTCAAAAACTTTTTACTTTGGTATAGTCCCAACAGTTTATTTTTGCTTTTGTTTCCCTTGCCCAAGGAGACATATCTAGAAAAATGTCGCTAAGGCCAATGCCAAAGAAATTACTGCCTATGTTTTCTTCTAAAAGTTTTATGGTTTCAGGTCTCACATTTAGGTCTTTAATTCATTTAGACTTTATTTTTATGTATGGTATAAGAAAGTGGTCCAGTTTTATTCTTTTGCATGTAGGCTGTCCAGTTTTCCCAGCATTCATTTATTGAAGTGACTGTCTTTTCCCCATTGTCTATTTTGTCTTCTTCGTCACAGATTAAGTGACCATACAAGCATGGGTTTATTTCTGGGTTTTCTATTCTGTTCCATTGAGCCATGTGTCTATTTTTGTGTCAGTATCATACCATTTGGGGCTTAGAGCGAACATACGTCCACATAATAAAGTCCATATATGACAAACTCAGCGTTAACATCATACTCAGTGGTGAAAAACAGAGCTTTTTCTTTAAGATCAGAAAGAAGAATGTCCACTCTCACTATTTTAATTCAACATAGAAAGAAAGTCCTAGTTGTAGCAATCAGACAAAAAAGATATAAAAGAGGGCCCCTGGGTGGATTAGTCAGTTAAGCATGTACGTTCAGTGCAGGTCATGATTCCAAAGTCCTGGGATTGAGCCCTGCGTCAGGCTCCCTGCCTAGCAGGGAGCCTGCTTCTTCCTCTACAGCTCTCCCTCTTTGTACTTTCTTTCTCTGTCAAATAAATAAATAAAATTAAAAAAAATGTCTTTAAAAAAAGACATAAAAGGAATCCACGTTTGTAAGAAAGAAGTGTAAAACTTTCACTATTTGCAGAAGGCATGATATCATATATAGAAAACCCTACAGGGGCGCCTGTGTGGCTCAGTTGGTTAAGCGACTGCCTTCGGCTCAGGTCATGATCCCGGAGACCCGGGATCGAGTCCCACATTGGGCTCCCTGCTCAGCAGGAAGCCTGCTCTCCCTCTCTCACTCCCTCTGCTTGTGTTCCCTCTCTGGCTGTGTTTCTCTCTGTCAAATAAATAAAATCTTAAAAAAAAAAAAAAAGAAAACCCTACAGACTCTACCAAAAAAACTATTAGAACTGATAAACAAATTCAGTCCAGTTGAAATACAAAATTAATATATAAAACTGTTGCATTTCTATATAGTAATAACAAAGTAGCAGAAAGAGAAATTAAGAATCCCCTTATAATTACACCAAAAAGAATAAAAGATCAGCAATAAATATGACCAAGGAAGTAAAGACCTGCACTCTTGAAATGAAAGCACTGATGAAAGAAACTGAAGACAACACAAACGAATGGAAAGATATTCCAATGCTCGTGGACTAGAAGAATTAATATTGTTAAAATGTCCCTACCACCCAAAACCATCTACAGACTCAGTGCAATCCCTATGAAAATACCGGTAACATTTTTCAAAGAACTAGAACGAATAATATTAAAGTTCGTATGAAACCATGGAAGAACCTGAATAGCTAAAGCGATCTCGAAAAAGAACGAAGCTGGAGGTATCAGAATTCCAGGTTTCAAAATATACTGCAAAGCTGTAGTAATCATGCATATATATTTTAATGTGTAGCTAACAAGTGCCAGGCACTGTGATAGATGCTGGGGACACAGAGTGTCCATGAGATGCTGGAGACACCAAGAGTAGACGCATACCCTACTTTCAGTGGGCTTACAGGGGGAGAAGTTACAAGGTGAGAAGCTGAGTAACAGAGGTGTGCAGAGAATGCGTAAGAGGAAAGAAGAGGGTTTGAGGAGGTCTACAAAGAGGATTCCAAAAGATAAGTCAAGCCGGGACATTTAGGCTGAAGGGGAGGTCGTTAGGAGAGAAGAAGGGAAGGCCACGGGGGCGAGGAAGGAGCCTGCACAAAGGTACAAAGGCAGGCGAGGTGAATGGCCCGCTGGAGCCACAGGCAGGCTTCAGGGTGAGGAGTGGAGGGGGAGGAAGTGAGGCTGGGGAGGACAGTGGGGGTGTCTGTGGGGCACAGCACCCATTCCTGGATTCCAAGCCAGGAAGGATGGGCTCTTCCAGTGGAGCCAGGCCTTAGAGCAGCAGATCTCCTGTTTCACACTCAGTGCAGCATTGATTTCATTTCAACTCAGGGCATGTTCCAGTACAGATTAAGGGTATTAATGTCGCCGGCCCAGAAAGAAAAGCAGAGTCACTCCCAAGGACAACAGCAATAGCAAAATAGATATAGATTAACTATGGGAGAGCCACAAACATACTGAAACTGAAATATATGGGCTGCATTTCAAGGACCAAATGTTCACACATGAGGCTCTAACTTAGAGCAAGTAATGAAAGCCAGAGTGGATGCTGCCGACGGATAGCCATACCTGACTGTCCTCCTCGACTCAGAACTGTGCCCCTGGCTGTGAGAAAGGGAATGTTGCTTTCTGAGTCTAGAAGGCAAAGGTGAATGGATATTTGTCTTCTGTTGGGATTCAAAATGACCTTCAGGCCAGCTGATGTTCCAGAGCACCCTCTGAATGGCTCTCCCCCTCAAACCACCACTCACATCCAGCAGGATCTTCCCAGAGCCTCTTTTCTCAGTGGCGAGACCCCCATCTGCCAGGCCCAGCTTGCCAGTCCCTGAGTCCTTCTTGTCTGGGAAGGCAAACTGTCAGCAGGCTTAGCCACACCGAAGAGTTCATTGTGCTTCAATTAGCCAACGAGCCCATGTACCATATTTCTTCAGTGTGCCAGGCACCAGCATATGAACTTTACAGATCCTAAAAGGACCCTAGAGAGAACCTGTGAGGTTCTTTACTGGAGGACACAAAGCTATAGAAAGATGAATTTGCCCAAAGTCACACTGTTACTAAGTGTCAGAGCTGGGATTTGAACTCAAGACTTCTAACTTCAAAGTCTATGCTTCAGCAATTGCATCATTCCTAAATTCACTCTGTAAGTCCAATCTGTACATCTGAGCTTCTACCTTGGCTTTCTAGGAACTCTAAATCAGATGAAGGGACTTTAAGAAACCCTAGTCCGAGCCAGTAGCGTGCAGCAGGGGCCACAGCCCGCTCACGGCTTACAACTTTATTCTTTCATTTCTCCAGATTCCATTGGCTAGTGACCTGCATGTGTACCTCATTGGCCCCCTCAGCTCTACACACAACCCCAGTCTTTCCTGCTTTGACCTTAGTTTCTTCTTTCCATTTGAGCAGGCCCTTCACACTGCTTTGGGTAGAGCTCTTCCCAAGTTCCCAGCCTTAGGGACCACCTCTGTACCTGGCGTGTTCTGGCCTTACCCGAAGCCTGGGCTGTGACTCTAGCCAATGTTTTACCAGTCTCCATGCCCGGGGCTATTAGCAGAGACCATGCTGCGAGGGGCCAAATTATAGTATAGCTCTGCCTTGACCTCCACAGCTGGGTTTTGTTCACCTGGTGAGTTTCCTTGTACATGCAATTAGCTGGACTGAAACTCAGTCCCTGGGAATGGTGTGGAGGGGCCTGTTCTCTTCTTCTTTAGCTGGGTCTCCCTCTTCTTTAGTTGGGTTTATTTTCTGGACTCTGATCCTGGCTGGTCCCAGTAACCTTTGTGTTCCTACTCCAGACAGTGCCACCAAGAACCCAGAATGCTTTTGGTCTGCCAGTCTACAAGAGGATAGGACAAAGGAGTTTCAAGGTCTGGTGGAATGGATCTCTATCAGGGGTCTTGTAAGAGAAGCTTCTTGGAAATGAACTTCTCCTCCTAGGGCATGTCAGATATACAATTCAGGTGTGAAAAAAAGTAGTTGTTACAGGAGAAGGGCAATTTTGAGTGTGGCATGGGTCAAGTGTGCTGTGGCCCAACACCTTCTGTCTGTCTTCTGTGGGCGGAAAGACTGGAAAAACTCAACCAAAGAACACAAAATAAGCAAATTACAACACCTTTCCAAACTCATATAACCAAATGGGCTACTTCTCAGCCAAGATTTCTGTAAACTGAGGTGTAAGGAAAGATGTGTCGGGAGTTCAGAAGAGCACTGACTCAGTAGGGTTTTGGTGGGGAGACGGAGTGGTACAGACCATGGCCCCAGTGCCGGAGGCAGCAATGGCGGTGCCAGCTGGTGGCCAGAAGGCTGGTCTAGCTGGTTCCAGGGCTGGCCCCAGACCCATCTCAGGGGGCAGAAGCAGCAGTGTCCTTGTTACCTGACCAGTGGCCTCCCACGCACTGCCAGCGGTTTGGAAGGCATCAGAACCTTCACTGGCATCAGTAGGAAATAGCAGTTACAATCTTATCTTAGAACAGAGGGGAACTGAAGTGAATTCAATTGTCCCGAGACATACAGATCCCGTTGGAATTAAATCGAATTGAAACCAAAGATGAGAACAGTCTCAATGAAAACTGTAATGTGAAGTGACATTTTGATCACAAAAATGACAGTTGATGTGAGACAGGCCATTGAAACTGACCCCAAATTAAGAACATGAAAAGACTGGGTGGATCATTAGATAATATCTTCCTGTGAATCTGAAAATGGATTTTGATTACAGGAAGTATCTAAGGGCTTTGAACCAAGAAGTTTGTCAGAAATTGAAGTGACTCATTACATGATTCAATCTTACATGGGCTCATTATTGTTACACTTGTATTTTAAATTTTTATTTAAAAACCATAAAAATTTTGTGATTTTGTTGACTATTACTTAACCCTGCTTTGCAAAATATATGAGGAAACCTCATTCCCTGCCCTGGTGCTTGGAATCTGATTAGCTTCTTTTTTCTTTCTCCAAAGAGGGCATTCTTTGCTCTTCATGGCCCCTCACTCCTTTAAGAATTGTGTTAAAGAAGTGTGAATGTGAGCATGCCGTCTCAGTCAGGGTCTGGGGCCACAGCTAGAAAAGGAGAGTCCACTTGGCTAACAGCTACCCTCTGTGGAGCACCCAAGCCCTCTGCTCTATCCTAAGAGCTTTGCATAGCTGGTCTGGTTCAGTGCTCACCTGGACCCTGTGTGAGGGATACGACACTTATATTTTTACAGAGAGGAGTCTGAGAAAGGCCAAATAACAAAGGTAGTGAACAGCAAAGCCAGCATCTGCCATTGTGTGTTTATGATTCCAAATGTAAGCTCTGAGGACTATACCCAGGATGGCAAGTTATTGCCCCCCCGCCATATGCCAACTCCATTACAGCACCTTTCCAGAAAGGATTTTCAATTCAGAGAATAATTCCGAACAGTCCAGACTTTGCAGGGAAGCGTACTAAGACCAAATGTCAAGTCACCCTTTAGGGGAAAGGCGGTGAGTCTTGGTATATGTGATCGTATGCTGATGGTGAGAAGGCTCAAGAAACAAGCAAGAAGCAAGGGCTGTAATTGAGCAATCCTTAGAAAGGTTCACGGCAGGGGGTGTGTCAGAGTTTTCAGAAGGTGGGACAAATGAAAGAATTGCTGCAAGGAAAGACTTACTCCACCTGGTGGAGTTGCATATTTGAGTCTGTAACTCCAAATTTATAAATGCTTACACTTATTCCTTAATCCATTCTGCAAACATTTGCTGAGCACCAGGTAAATGTTGGGGACCATCAGAAACACAAAGGGGACTGCCAAGCATCCTACTCTTGAAGAGCTTGTGGTTGTCAATAAAGGACCAGAGAAACAGGATGTGAAGCAAGAAACGAGAGTAACTGAAGTCTCATCAAGAAGCTTGACTGAAGGGCCCCTGGGTGGCTCAGTCGGTTAGTGTCTGCCTTTGGCTCAGGTCATGATCCCGGGGTTCTGGGATGGAGCCTCACATCAGGCTCGCCGCTGAGCAGGGAGTCTGCTTCTCCCTCTGCCTTCCCCACTGGTGCTCGATCCCTCTCTCTGTCAAATAAATAAATAAAATCTTTAAAAAAAAAAAAGAAGCTTGACTCTAACCGCTCTGGAGTGGTGGTGGGGAGAAAGAACGTGTGCGCGCATGTCCATCCTCACAAAGAATTCCATCTACCCAAATCAGGGATGAAAAAGGAAAAAAGTTATAAAAGCAACTGGGTCAGGGTGAAAGTTGAAATGTACTTTGGATATATGAGAGGCACCTGACTGTGAAATGAAATGCCACTGAAAACAAAACTGGTGTTATCTCCCTCTGACAGCGCAGCTGGCAGAAGCCAACTAGAAGGAGGGACTCGCCTTGTGAATGCACGGCTCTGGTGAAATTTTCCGGGGAGTAATCCAGCCCTTTCCCACGTCTGTGCACAGGTATCCCCTCTTTGCAGATGGGGACTCAGACCTCCAAATGGCCATCTGTAGTCTCAGTTGCTCCTGAAGAACTGATAATTCTCTTCCTGCTCGGGCAAATTAACTTTGTAACAACAGAAAGATCTAACAAACAAGAATTCCAAATCATGAAGTAATAATGCGTTTGTGTATGTTTAGTTTACTTCAATGCAATAACCTATTTTGTGGTCATAATTCTATTTTTATGTTTTTAAGGTAAGTGCTTAAAAATTATTAGTTTATAATTTTAATATAGTTAGGATAACTTGACTAGTCACATTTATTTAACCCTTAAATGCTGAAGAAAATCCAGGATGCTAAGTTAACAAATCTATTTTCTAAGATGTTGAAATGCTTGATGGTAATTTAATCTCTATGTATAATATTTTTTTATTTCTTCACATTGTAAGAGCTAATACCGCTTGACTGAAAATCTTAAGGACAGTGAAAATACTCTGCAGGATACATGCTGTTATATGATGGACACAGCTCAGTGCATATTCGTGCAAACTCAGAGAAGGTACGACATTAAGAATGGATCATGACGTAAAGTATAGATGGGGTAATACTGATATGTCAGTGTAGGTTCACTGACAGTAACAACTGTATCACTCTGGAGGCGCCTGGGTGGCTCAGTCATTAAGCGACTGCCTTCAGCTCAAGTCATGATCCTGGAGTCCTGGGATCAAGCCCCAGATTGGGCTCCCTGCTTGGCGGGAAGCCTGCTTCTCCCTCTCTCACTCCCTCTGCTTGTGCTCCCTCTCTAGCTGTGTTTCTCTCTGTCAAATAAATAAATAAAATCTTAAAAAAACAAAAACAATGATAAAAACAACCGTATGATTCTGTTGGGAGATGCTGATAGTGGGGGAGGCAACCCATATGTGGGAACATCAGTTATATGGGAACTCTCTATACTTTCTACTCAGTTTTTCTGTGTGAACCTAAAACTGCTTACAAAAACAAAATTTATTTAAAAACAAAATTTATTTAAAAAAATAAGGAGTTAAGAGTGCTTGAGAACAATTTTGTTTAACACCCACTGTGTTGGATGTTTGAAGTGTTGGACATAATCACACTTTAAATTTGTGGCTTCAGTTTGCAACATTTAGGGAATTTAGCCAATTGACTGCTTAAACAGTGCTTAAATATTAGGAAAGGTTTATTTGTTAGATTATAAGAATTTTTTTTAATTTGGAACATTTAAGAGAATTTGATTAAGTGTGAAATTAGTGTTTAGGAGTTTAGGGAAATATAATCTGTCAAGTTAATGAGCTAATTGAGAATTAAACAAAGAACAAATGAAAATGAGTGCTTTAATTTCAAAACAAAATAATTACATTTATAAATCATTATACTAGTTAATATTACATAGCACTTAGTATGAGCTATTCTAAGACTATTTCATCTATTAATTCACTTGCTCCTCACCACAGTTCTCTGAGGTGGGTATACTATTATTATCCCCATTTTATAGATAAGGAAACCAAGGTAGAGAAATGTAAAATGACTGCTTTATCAAGTGCTACAGAATGAACTGTGTACCCCCACAATTCATATATTGAAGCCCTAACCTCTAATGTGATGGTATTTGCAGATGGCACCTTTGTGAGGTAACCAGGGTGAGATGAGGTCCTGAGGGCAGGACCCTCAGGAAAGGCTTAGAGCCCTTATAGAAGACAGCAGAGAGCTAGTGCTTGCTGCCTTCCCACCAGCCATGTGAGCACACAGGGACAAAGCAGCCATTTGCAAGTCAGGAAGAGAGTCCTCACCAGAACCCAACCATACCAGTACCCTGACTTTTGACCTCCAGCTTCCAGAACTGTGAGGGATAAACATCTGCTGTGTAAGTCCCAGTCTATGGTATTCTGTTGTAGCAGCCCAAGCTAAGGCTTGGGTCCTAAGTGCATCAGGGTCCTAGGATTTTCATAACAGAATACAATAAACTGGGTGGCTTACAGCAATAGGAATGTATTCTCTCCCAGCTCTGGAGGCCAGAAGTCTGAATTCAAGGTGTCAGTGGGGCCGTGCTCTTTCTAAAGACTCTCTAGAAGAATCTTTCCTTGCCTCCTCCTGACTGGCTCCTGGTAGTTGCTGGCAATCCTTGGTTGGTAGCCACATCACTCCAATCTCTGCTCCACCGTCATCCTGCCTTCTCCTTGTTGGCTCTCTCTGTGTCTTCACTACATGGTCTTCTTATGATAAGGACACTAGTCTTTGGATTTAGGGCCCATCCAAATCCAGTGTGATGTCATTTTAACATAACTCAATATACCTGCAAAGATTCTATTTCCCCAAAATTTCTGGGTAGATAAGAATTTTGGGAGGATAACATCAACCCAGTATCCCATGTCACCAATATCCAGCACATTGATAAACTGTCTGTTCTCAGTCCTCATCTTACTTGACCTCTTGGTAACATCTGAGATCTGATCACTTCCTCCTCCTGCAAAGAATATCTTCTTTCTTGTCTTTGGATGCTCCTAGTTTTCTTACAACTTCAGTAATTTTCTCCTTCTCAGTCTCTTTTGGTTTCTCTTCTTGTTCCTACCTCTAAGTATTGGAATGTCCCAGTTTTTAGTCCTTGGATCTCTTCTCTTTTCCCTTTATATGTCAACCATCTTTACAATGTCAGCTTGACCTTTCTCTAGAACTCTTGATTTCTGCATCTCACTTCCACTTCATGTCTCCCTACAGATATCCAATAGACACTTCAGACTCAGTAGGTCCAACTTCTGATTTCCCTGCACAGATGCTCTACCCACTGTCTTCTTCAGCTCACTGCTAGCTGCTCAGGCCTAAAATGTTGAAATCATCCTCCACTTCTCTTTGTCATGTTCTACATCCTGAAATCCTATTCGGCCTCCTTCCAAAAATATATCCAGAATGCAACCACTTCTCATCACTACCCTGCTTCTACACCAGTCCAAGCCACTACAGTTTCCATCTGGATAATAGCAGTAGGTTCCTAGTGGGTCTCCCCCCTTAAAGCCCTGCCCCCTATAGTCTATTCTCAGCATAGAATCAAAGGGATCAGTTATAACCTCATATCACATCACATCTCTCTACAAAATCCTACAATGGCTTCCTGTTCATCTCAGAGTATGAACCAGAGTCCTAATAAAGTATATGTAATCTGAGCCCTACACACCTGCTACTTTCCTGATCTCATCTCCTATTTCCTCCCTCACCCTGCATCCCCACATTGCTCTCAGGGCTCCTTGTACAAACGTCCATAGGCCTTTTATGGCCATCCCCTTAGCCCGCACACTTACGTGGCTTCCTTCCTCATCTCCTTCAATCGTTCACTCAAATGTTTTGGTTCTCCATGAGACCTGCATCACCTCTATTAAGATTATCACCCTCTTGAATGCAAGTTGGTGCAGTCGCTTTGGAAAACAGTGTGGAGATTCCTTAAAAAATTAAAAATAGAGCTACTCTAAGACCCTGCAATTGCACTACTGGGCATTTACCCCAAAGATACAGATGTAGTGAAAAGAAGGGTCATATGTACCCCAATGTTCATAGCAGCAATGGCCACAATCGCCAAACTGTGGAAAGAGCCAAGGTGCCCATCAACAGATGAATGGATAAAGAAGATGTGGTACATATATACAATGGAATACTATGCCTCCATCAGAAAGGATGAATATCCAACTTTTGTTGGACTGGATTGGAAGAGATTATGCTGAGTTAACTAAGCCAAGTAGAGAAAGTCAAGTATCACATGGTTTCACTTACTTGCGGTGCATAAGGGGTAATGTAGAGGACAGTAGGAGAAGGAAAGTAAATGGGAAGTAGGGTAATCCAGGGAGAGAAACGAAACAAGAGAGACTTTGGACACAGAAAGAAACTGAGGGACTTGGA
>PITA01021469.1:0-32625 GCA_004023965.1 Spilogale gracilis
GATTTTATTTATTTGACAGAGAGAAACACAGCCAGAGAGGGAACACAAGCAGGGGGAGTGAGAGAGGAAGAAGCAGGCTTCCCGCCAAACAGGCAGCCCGATGTGGGACTCGATCCCAGGGTTCTGGGATCATGACCTGGGCCGAAGGCAGTCGCTTAACCAACTGAGCCACCCAGGCGCCCAATAAAGAACTTTTCTTATTTGGATCTCATTAAATAAATAATTTAAAGTAATAGTTACTTGGTAAGACAAAATTTATATTTTTCAATATCTTTTATTTTACTTATTCAATCATCTTCTGATTTATTTAGAGCTTATGTGGATGCCCGAGCTCAGGCAATCTATGGTGGTACCAACGAAATAATGAAGGAGCTGATTGCAAGAGATATCGTCCATGACAAGTAGACGTCTGCCCACATCCTGGAATCCTATTACAACTAATCTGGTGTTAATCTACTCAAGATAAAATGCAACCTGGCAAGGGAGGAAATGCTAAGCACATTTTTATATGCTCTCTCTATAGAAAAAGAAATCAAATATGAGATTAATACAGTAATAGGAGAAACTTTGAATTCAAAGGTTCTAAAATTCTCCAGTACAAGGTTTAACTTTTCATTTTTTCATATAGCTAAAAGGCAAACATTTTCTGACTCTAGAAACCTCGGTGTTTGGTTCTCCCTAAAATTCTGAAACATAATTGCTTTCAAATTGAGGCAGCAATAATTTTGTTACTATTACTATTTATAGTAACCTTAATAATAGTTACAGCACATTGACTTTGAAAGGAGAGGATAAATACACAATGTAAATGCTTTCTACCACCCTATCCTTTTAGGCAGTGGAATCATTTCTTCTCATAAAAGCTTTTGCAGGGTTTCTATGAAATGCTGGTGAATGAAGAGCTGGGTTAGTGGAAGCAGGAAGTCTTTCTGTCTTACTTCCTTGGAACCACTGGGACTCAAGCTGCCATTTGCCCAACCCTACTCAACCAGAGAATATGGTCACTTCTCTCCTCTAACACCTGGGCTTTCAATAGATTTCATCCCAGTTTCATTTATACGCAAACACAGAGTAACTTATCTTCCTTTCATTTCAACATGTTGGCATACTTTATAGGTATCAAAACAGTGACTTTTATTTTGGAACAGTGTACTTTTGTACACAAAAACTACACAGTGTACACAAAAACTAACAAATACTTTGTGTCTTCTGTAAGCCAAACTTAAAAAAATGATGGCAAATGAAACTGGCAAGATCCCTGCTAATAAGTGAATAAACAAATAAGTTGCAACAAATAAAGATGGAAGTAAATAAACAAAATTTCAAATCATGATAAGTGCAATAATAACAAAGTAATCATTTAAAATAGAAAAGTGAAGGGTATTAATCCTTTCTGATGGAGGCATAATATTCCACTGTATATATGGACCCTATCTTCTTTATCCATTCATCTGTTGAAGGGCACCTTGTCTCTTTCCACAGTTTGGCGATTATGGCCATTGCTGCTATGAATGTTGGGGTATGTATGGCCCTTCTTTTCACTACATCTGTATCTTTGGGGTAAATACCCAATAGTGTAGTTGCAGGGTCATAGGGTAGCTCTATTTTAATTTTTTTAAGGAATCTCCACAGTTTTCCAAAGCGGCTGCACCAACTTGCATTCCGACCAACAGTGTAAGAGGGTTCCCCTTTCACCACAGCCTCTCCAACACTTGTTGTTTCCTGTCCTGTTAATTTTGGCCATTCTGACTGGTGTAAGGTGGTATCTCAGTGTGGTTTTGATTTGAATTTCCCTGATAGCTAATAATGACAAACATTTTTTCATGTGTCTGTTAGCCATTTGTATGTCTTCTATGGAGAAGTGTCTGTTCATGTCTCCTGCCCATTTTTTGATGTGATCATCTTTTTTTGGTTGTTGAGTTTGAGGAGTTCTTTCTTCGATATCATTATGCTAAGTGAAATAAACCAAGCACAGAAAGTCAAATATCATATAGTTTCACTTACTTGTGGAGCATAAGGAGTAACACGGAGGACAGTGGGGGAAGGAAAGGAAATGTGAACTGGAGTAAATCAGAGAAGGAGATGAAGCATGAGAGACTTTGGACTCTGAGAAAATAATTGAGGGTTTCGGATGGGAAGGGATGGGGGATGGGTGAGCCTGGTGGTGGGTATTGAAGGCATGAATTGCATGCAGCACTGGGTATGGGGCATAAACAATGAATCTTGGAACACTGAAAAAATAAATTATTATTTTAAAAAAAGAAAAGTGGAGAGGCAATTGGCTGGCTCACTCGGTAGAGCATGCAGCCTTTGACTTTGGAGTTGTGCGTTTAAGCCCCACGTTGGGTATGGAGATTACTTAAAAATAAAATATTTAAAAGGTAAATAGATAAGATGGGAAAGTGATGAAACATTTATTTGACACTTAAAAGTAATTATTATCAAAAACAAGCCATTAATTTAATTTGTAATATGCTAGAATCATTTCATCACTTTTTTTTTGCATATACCTGTGAGACAGTGAATAAAGATAGTTTTAATGGAAACAAATGGAGGTATTCTTGATAAACTTTCAACTTAAACATTTTATTTGGTGCTGTTGGTATTAAACACTGTTTTTTCATGCAACCATTACAACTGGGCAGAGCAGAGGGAAGAGAAAATACCTTGATACCATTCTTTCCTAGAATTTCACACCTTTGATTTGCTCTTGGGTAAAAGTTTGTATGATTGCCACCTGGAGTTCTTGTGCATATGCATTAAATACTGTGAAAAATGTGTTAAATTTTTATTAGATTAAAGTATTTGTAGTTTTCACCTCCTCCTATTTTCAGGAAACCAATATAGGATTAGACAGACTGGCCCAATGCCTCTCAGTCCCCTTTCCTTCCTTTTTCAGTCTTAGAGAAACTATATTTTAGGAGCATACACATAAAAAATACATTGGGATAGGGGCGCCTGGGTGGCTCAGTTGTTTAAGCATCTGCCTTCAGCTCAGATTATGATTTCAGGGTCCTAGGATTGAGTCCTGCATCGGGCTCCCTGCTCAGCAGGAAGTCTGCTTCTTGCTCTGCCCCTCCCTCTGCTTGTGCTCTCTCTGTCTCTCTCTCTCTCAAATGAATAAATAAAATCTAAAAAAAACCACACTGGCATAGTAGGAAAATCCTACCATGTGGAGATGGGCAGACCTGGATTCGAATGACCCTCCCTTTTAGGAGCTGTTGGATCTTGGGCAAGTTCTTTTAATGTCTCAGGATACTTTCAGGTAAAAATGACAAAAGAAACCTTATTTGTACTATTGTGAGCATAAACTTAATTGTGCTAGTTTAAAGGATTGTGGAGGGGCAGTTGGGTGGCTCAATCAGTTAAGTGCCCAACTCTTGATTTTGGCTCAGGTCATGATCTCAGGGTGATGAGATTGAGCCCCTCATACATTCTGGGCATGGAGTCTGCTGAAGACTCTCTCTCTACCTCCCCCACCCCAAAAATGTACATAAAGATAAAAGGATTGTAGAGTAGCTCAAACAATCAAAAGAACTGTGGGAACTAGGGTCCCAGAGGCTTGATTCTGGGGATTAGCCAACACTTAAACTATAACCACTCCTTTTTTTTTGGCAAATGGGCCTAATGGACCCTGTAGAGAAATTTCATTGCACAGTCTGTAAAAATGACGTTGGGCTTCTCTGAGCCCATAGTCTTCAGCACAATGTCATTATAAGGTAGGGGAAATGTATATTATGACTGACAATCTCATCAAGAATACACAGATGGGGGAGGCAGTTTCTGAAGCAAGAGTGGTATCAAAAGAAAAGGAACAGAGGGTGCCTGAGTGGCTCAATAGATTAAAGCCTCTGCCTTTGGCTCAGGTCATGATCTTGGGGTCCTAGGATCTAGGCGTGTGTCTGGCTCTCTGCTCAGCAGGGAGCCTGTTTCCTCTGCTCTCTCTGCCTTCCTCTCTGCCTACTTGTGATCTCTCTCTCTGTCAAATAAATAAATAAAATCCTTAAAAAAAAAAAAGAAAAGGAACAGAAAAGTCTGCTGGGAAGAGCCGAATCATACCTGTACAAAGCTCTTATATAGTACACTAGAGCTAGGAATAGGTTTTAGTAATTTATATCTCTCAGAGAGTGAAAGAATGTCTAGGTACAATATTTTCTTGGAATAATGTCTAGGTTGTTTTCTATCTCCTAAATCAGTTATTGATTGATTGATTGATTGATTTAGTCTTGCCAACTTCACTCTTCTTTTGGGCCCCTAAAAGAGGCATGTGTTGTATCCTGAGCTTCAAGCTGAAAGCAAAAAAAAGGAGGAATGCAGAATGTTTCTTAACCTTTGATTTAGTTTTCATTTCTTAAATAGCTAATCTTTGTGTTTTGCTTGTGTGGTTTTGATTGTTGTCCCCTAGGGAGGGAATTTGTCATCATGAATATCACGCTGTGTTAAGTGCTCAAGAAACGATAAATAATAATAATGCTCAAAAGAACAGACTGGACCAACACAGCAAGAGAGCTATGCTGTATAAATAATTAATGAGAAACAAAAAGCCTGAGTAATTTTGTTTTTTAGCTGAGGTTTTTAGAATCGTAATTATTGCTGTAAAATTTTCACCCTTTATTTCTTTGATGGAGTCATTGAAAATGGTAATATATAAAAGAAGCTGTTTTGATAGCTATTTAAAAATCTAACTGCAAATCTTTACTGATTTAGTAATTTTAGGAGTTTATTGCTCAAGGTGTAAGATTTCTAGGAGACTTTTTTCCCCATAGGTCAGTATTATTTTTGGCACACACAGCATTTATTTATTTGGAGTCATTGGAAAGATTTGACATTGAGATGGAAACCTACAGTAGGCCTATCATATCTACTGCTTTATAATAAATGTGGAAAGGAAGTTCTACTCTGTTTTTGAAATCTCCCATTTTTAAGAAAAATTACAGAAAACTTCAAACATACTCAAAAATAGTAAAGACTGTATAATGAACCGCTAGCTTCAACATTTGCCAATGTATCTCCCCACTTGTTTTCCTCAATTATTTTAAAGTAAATCCCAGACTTAATCCTATTTCACCATACATGTATATATCTCAGAATACATATCTAACTGATGAAGACTATTTTTAATTATAACCACAAGGCCATCATCATAATTTAAAAACAAATTTAACTTACACTTCCAAATGAACATTGAAGTTTTCTTGATTGTCTCAGTAATGTCTCTTGTAGTTGGTTTGTTGAAGTCAGGATCCAAACAAGGTCCACGAAGTACATTGTTTTGGTCTCTCAAATCTCTTATTTTATAATTGTTCTCCCTTCTCTCTTTTTTCTTTCTTTTTAAGTTTTATTTTTAAATTAACATACAGCAAACTTGCCTATCTTTGATATGCGTATGTACAGCAAAATCGCCTTTTTTGGTTCTCTGAATTTAGCATGTAAATAGATTCATGCAACCCCCACCACAATCAGGATACAGAACAGTTCCATTACCCCCGAAAAATACCCTGTGCCTTGTGTACACCCTCTCTGCACCCCTACCCCCAGTCTGTTCTGTTATTCTAGTTTTGTCGTTTTAAGACTGCCATATAAATGGAGTCATATGTAACTCCTTGAGAAGGCCTCATTCTCTTAGCAAAATGAATTTGAGATTTATTTATGTTAGTGTAAATAGGATGTTCCTTGTTTTAGAGCTACATAGTATGTCACTGTATGGATATACTGCAGTTTGTTCATTCATTCACCTGCTTAAGGACAATTTGGTTGTTGAGATGAAATACCCAGGAAATGAATTGTTAGGTCATAAAGGTAATGTATGTTGAACTTTCTAGGAAATGCCAAGCTGTTTTTCCAGAACTGGTTTTCCACCAGCAGCACAAGAGTTCCAATTGCTCTGCATCTTCTCTAGCACTGTATTTTTTATTTTAGTCATTCTAATATGCATGTAGTGGTATTGCATTATTGTTTTAATTTGCATCTTCCTAAAGCCTAATGATATTGAACAACTTTTCATGTTCTTGTTTTCCTTCCACATGTCTTCTTTGGTGAAGTTTCTATCCAGATCTTTTGCCCACTTTTTAAAAAAGATTTTATTTATTTGTTTGATAGAGGGAGAGATCACAAGTAGGCAGAGAGGCAGGCAGAGAGAGAGGAAAAAGCAGGCTCCCTGCTGAGCAGAGAGCCCAAAGCGGGCCTCAATCCCAGACCCTGAGACCATGACCTGAGCCGAAGGCAGAGGCTTTAACCTACTGAGCCACCCAGGCGCCCTTTTGCTCATTTTTTAAAAGTTGGCTTGCTTTTCCTTAATATCAAGCTTTAAGAGTTCTTTATATATTCTGATAATGTCAAGCACAAGGCAAAGCCAGGCTGATGGACTCAGTAAAGAAACAATGAGCCCTTTTTTGGACTTAGTTTACTGTTTACATAGCATGAAAAGATGAGTAGCTTTCTGTGGCCTTTGTGTGGGATGCCACTGAAGTATGAGAGGCCAGATGACTGTAGCAGGAATGATGGGACACTCTGTTGCTGAGGATTTCATTCCATGCTGCTGCTCCCCACTTTTATGGATGGATATATGTGTGCCTTAATGCTAGTGAGGCAGAAAAGCCTCATATCCTATAAGAACCCTGAAACTATGAGCACTGTCTCATGACAGCCTCCTGGGTAGATAGGGAAGCCAGTGAGAAATGGCCTTGTAGTAGCCCCTCTTCAGTCTCCCATGCTCTCTTGTTCTAGGAAGATCATAAGGCATTCTGTCAAGATTCAGCTGCTGTTCAAGTCTTGCCTATGTGGCCTATGTGGCAACATGCAAGGTGGTCAGGCTCTGGCTCTTCCCCAATAGATACAAGTCCTTTGTCAGATGTGTGATTTCTGAATATTTACTCCCTATCGGTAGCTAGTCCTGAAATGGGTTTCATAGAGCTAAAGCTTTTAATTTTGATGAATTCAGATTGATGCCTTTTTTCTTCTGTGGATCATGAATTTGGTAGGTATCTAAGAACTTTTTGCTCAAACTCAAGTCAAAGGTTTTTTTCCTGTTTTTTCCCAAGAATTTTGTACTTTATGTTTTTCATTTAGGGGTATTTGGGTGGCTCATTCAGTTTAGGGTCCTACTCTTGATCTCAGCTCAGGTCTTGATCTCCGAGTCTTCAGCATTTTGTAGTTTTCAACACAGAGAATCTATATGTGTTCGTTATATTTACATTTCTTTTTTCTTTTTTGGGGGGGCAGCTACTATAAATTGCATTGATGTTTAATTCTGGCTTGCAGTTTTTCTTGTTTTAAAGGGAGAGGGAGCAGAGGGGCAGAGGTAGGGGGAGAATGTTCAGCTAGGCATGGAGCCTGACTCAAGGCTCCAGCTCATGACTCAGATCATGATCTGAGCTGAAACCAAGAGTCGGCAGCATAAATCACTGAGCCACTTAGACACTCTGGCCTAGAGGTTTTTGTTGCCAATATAATTGTTTCTTGTTAACCTTATGTCTTATGATCTGCTGACATCATCTATAAATTCTGGGAGGGGGATTGTTTATTTGTTTGTTTTGTCTGTTTGGGGGGCTTTTGTTTGTTTTGTTTGTTTGTTTGTTTTTGTAGATTCCTTGGGATTTTCTACAAAGGCAATAATGTCGTCTGTGAATTGGGACAGTTTTCTACAAAGGCAATAATGTCATTTGTGAATTGAGACAGTTTTACTTCTTTTTAACCTTTCTCTTCCTTCCTTCCTTCCTTTTCTTTTTTTACTTTCTTTCCTTCTTCTTTCCATCCTTCCTTCCTTCCTTCCTTCCTTCCTTCCTTCCTTCCTTCCTTTTTTCCCCTTCATTCCTACCTTTCTTTTTTTCTTACTGTATTTACTAGGACTTCCACTACAATATTGCATAAGAATTGTGAAGATGGACCTTCTTGTTTCTTTCTTTCTTTATTTGATTTTATTTGATTTTATTTATTTGACAGAGAGAAACACAGCCAGAGAGGGAACACAAGCAGGGGGAGTGAGAGAAGGAGAAGCAGGCTTCCTGCCGAGCAGGGAGCCCAATGTGGGACTTGATCCCGGGTCTCCAGGATCATGACCTGAGCTGAAGGCAGTCGCTTAACCAACTGAGCCACCCAGGCATCCCTTCTTGTTTATTTCTGATCTTAGGAGGAAAGCATTCAAGCTTTCACATTAAATACAGGTTTTAAGAAATTTTTAGTAGATGCCCTTGATCAGGTTTAAGTGGTTCTACTGTATTCCTAATTTGATGAGAGTTTTTACCATTAATTACCAGAGTTGAATTCTGTCAAATGCTTTTCTACATCAATTGGTATGATAATATGATTGCTTTTCTTTGGATTATTAATATTATGGATTACATTGATTGTATTTTGAGTATTGAACCAACATTATTTTGGGGATAAACCCATATGGTCATTGCATGTTACAATTTTTATGCATTGCTTCATTCTATTTGATATAATTTACAGGGAATTTTTGCCTCTATCTTCATAAGGGACCTTTAGCTATAATTTTCTTTTCTTGAATTGTCTTTGTCTGGTTTTATTATGGTAATGCTAAGCTTGATAAATGAGTTTGAAATTATTTCTTTTTCCTCCATGATATTGACTTCTTAGAAAAATCTAGTCATTTGTTTTGTAAAATATCCATTTTTGATTTGCCTGATTGATTTTTCAGGATGATTTTTAATTTATTTCTGTATTCCCTATGTTTCTTATAAACTGATAGAGCAAAAGGCTTGATTAGATTCAGGCTCATTATTTTTGCCTAGAAAACTTAATAAATGGTGCTGTGACTATTCCATTGCATTGCACTAGGAGACATATAATACCTAGTTGTCTCACTTTTAGAGATACTGAGATTGATCAGTGGATTCAGATAGTATTAGTCTGATACTTCCATAAAATTCCCTGTTAACATTTTACCTAATGGTTTTAATATCCACTGTTAATTATTTATAAAATCTATGATTTCATTTGGAGTTGTAAAGAATGATTTTGTAATTTTAAACTCCTTTTCCCTGATTAATTTTTATAAAGAAGAACTTCCATCAACTTTTTGGTTAGTCTCTGTGTGCACTGGGTCCTCTAGTAATCAAAAGTGGAGATGCAAAAGTACAAGACTTTGGGGTCTGTTTTTGTTTTTGTTTTTGTTTTTTGAGAGGTGGCATCTGTAAAAGATGAAAATGGAAGGAAGTCACTGGACACGGTCTAAGACAATGAAGCAGATCTGACAAAGTCTTGCAGAGTCCAATGAGGAACTCTGGAGTTAAGACTGCCACATTTGTCTTTTCTTTCTTTCTTTCTTTCTTTCTTTCTTTCTTTCTTTCTTTCTTTCTTTCTTTCTTTCTTTCTTTCTTTCTTTCTTTCTTTCTTCCTTCCTTCCTTCCTTCCTTCCTTCCTTCCTTCCTTTCTTTCTTTCTTTCTTTCTTTCTTTCTTTCTTTCTTTCTTTCTTTCTTCTTTTTTTAAGATTTTATTTATTTGACAGTGACTGAGAGAGAGAGAGAGATCACAAGTAGGCAGAGAGGCAGGCACAGAGAGAGAGCTAGGAGGAAGCAGGCTCCCTGCTGAGCAGAGAGCCTGATGCAGGCCTCAATCCCAGGACCCTGAGATCATGACCTGAGCTGAAGGCAGAGGCTAAACCTGGGCTGAGCTACCCAGGCGCTCCCCACATTTGTCTTAAATGGTCAGCCCCTGTTTCTTATGCCTTAATCAGTCATTTTCCAAGGACTACCTGGGGAGAGGGTAGCCTCAGCTCAAAAGCTAATGTGGATCCTATAGCTGCTCACAGCTAGAGGCTCAGTTAACTGTGTTCCCTACAACAAAGAGGCAAGTTCATTCTTGAAGGGAGATGAGTTGTACCTCCATTCTATTTCAGGATGGCTGCCAATCCTGAAATAGAATTTGTAAATAAAAGGCAAAGTAAATTCTTGATTTTTGTTTTCCATTTATCCATTTTTAGCGTAATGAGTAGGTATCCTAAGAACCTCCAATGGTAAGGTCTTTTTAGCAGCAATAAGATTTTGGAAATGTTGATGTATTTTAGCTAATTGCAGTCATTATTCTCTTTGATGTGTGAATTGTTTCATCTTAGGCCAGTAAGATTTGCTGCAAGTTTTTTCCAATTTTTTTCTTTTTTATTATAAAAAATGTCAAGTATATCTAAAACTAGAGAATAGTGTAATGAACCACCATTTATATATCACCCAGCTTTGACAGTTACCAATTCATGATTAATCATTATTCATCTATAGCACTATACACACCCTACTGTCATAGATTATTTTAAGATTTTTTTTTAGATTTATATATTTATTTTATATAAAGAGAGTACATGTGAGCAGTGGGAGGGAGAGAGAGAATCCTTGAGCAGACTCCCTGCTGAGCACAGAGCCATCACAGGGCTCAATCCTAGGAACCTGAGATCATGACCTGAGCCAAAATCAAGAGTTGACCGCCCAACTAACTGAGCTATGAGCTACCCAGGCATCCCATATCCTGGATTATTTTATCTTATTTTATATATTTTAAAATTTCATTTAAAGTCAATTAACTAACATATACTGTATTATTAGTTTCAGAGCTAGAGGTCAGTGATTCATCAGTTGTATATAACACCCAGTACTCATTACATCATGTGCCACCCTTAATGCCTACCACCCAGTTACCCCATCTCTCCACCTTTTTCCCCCTCCAGAATCCCTCAGTTTGTTTTGTATGGTTAAGAGTCTCTCATGGGGGGCACCTGGGTGGCTCAGTCATTAACCGTCTGCCTTCGGCTCAGGTCATGATCCTGGAGTATCGGGATCGAGCCCTGCATCAGGCTCCCTGCTTGGCGGGAAGCCTGCTTCTCCCTCTCTCACTCCTCCTGCTTCTGTTCCCCCGCTAGCTGTGTTTCTCTCTGTCAAATAAATAAATAAAATCTTTAGGGGAAAAAAAGAGTCTCTTATGGTTTTTTTCCCTCTCTTATTTCATCTTATTTTATTTTTCCTTCCCTTCCCCTATGCTCCTCTGTTTTATTTCTTGAAATCCACATGAGTGAAATCATATAATAATTGTCTTTCTTTGATTGACTTACTTCACTAGCATAATGCCCTAGTTCAATCATCTTGTTGCAAATGGCAAGATTTCATTTTTTGATGACCGAGTAATACTCCATTGTATATATATATATATATATATATATATATATATATATATATATATATATATATATATATACACACCACATCTTCTTTACCCATTTACCTGTTGATGGAAATCTAGGCTCTTTCCATAGTTTAGCTATTGTGGACATTGCTGTTATAAACATTGGGGTACAGGTACCTTCTTGGATCACTACATTTGTATCTTTGGGGTAAATACCAGTACAATTGCTGGGTTGTGGGGAGTTCTATTTTCAACTTTTTGAGGAACCTCCATACTGTTTTCCAGACTGCTGCACCAGTTTGCATTCCCACCAATGATGAAAGAGGGATCCCCTTTCTTGGCATCCTCATCAACATTTGTTGTTTCCTGACTTGTTAACTTGAGCCATTCAGACTGGTGTGACTGGTATCTCATTGTGGTTTTGATTTGTACTTCCCTGATGCCAAGTGATATGGAACATTTTTTTCATGTGTTTGTTGTTCATTTGTATGTCTTCCTTGGAGAAATGCCTGTTCATGTCTTCTGCCCATTTCTTGACTGGATTATTTGTTCTTTGTGTCTTGAGATTGGTAAGTTCCTTATAGGTTTTGGATACTAGCCCTTTATCTGATAAGGATTTGCAAATATCTTCTCCCATTCTGTCAGTTGTCTTAGTTTTGTCAGACTGTTTCCTTTGCTGTGCAAAAGCTTTTTATCTTGATGAAGTCCCAGTAGTTCATTTTTATTTTTGCTTTTGTTTCCCTTGACTTTGGAGATGTGGCTAGCAAGAAGTTGCTGTGGCTGAGGTCATAGATGTTGCTGCCTATGTTCTCCTCAATAATTTTGATGGATTCCTGTCTCACATTTAGGTCTTTCATCCATCTTGAGTTTATTTTTGTGTATAGTATAATAAAATGATTCAGTTTCATTCTTCTGCATTTGGCTGTCCAATTTTCCCACCACCATTTGGTCAAGAGACTGTCTTTTTCCATTGAATATTCTTTCTTGCTTTGTCAACGATTAGTTGATCATAGAGGTAAGGACCATCATGGGTTATTTTCAAACAAAGACCAGATATCATGTAATGCTGAAACAGTTTGACATGACCCCACTATTTCTGACATTGTCCTTGCTCTATGGCACCACAAAATTTCCCATACCCATTTACCTTAGAGCTGAAATCAGCTGTTTTTGCAAATATCCCTAGTTTATTTTAGTAAGGTTTTTCTTGTTTCAGAGTACTACCAAATTTGTGTTTTTTAAAATTTTACTTACGTTTAATAAAATCCATGTCAAATATCTTTTGATTAGTAAAAAATGTACATTTTCATCAATATTTTCCTTAAATCTAAGCTCAGCAGTTTATATTAACATATCCCAAGAGAGGTATGTTCCATTTTACATAGAAAATTATATTGATAGAATATTTTCTGCGGCAAGAAACAGAAAACCCAAATCAAATTTCACTTAAAAAAATGAGGGAAGGGTTCATTAAACTGGAAAGCTCAAAGATAGAACGGACTCCAAACTGGTTGACCAAACAACTTAGTTTTGTCACTAAGGACCCACTTTAATAATTTCTTTCCATCTCTGTGTTCTGTCATTTATAGTGTAGGCCTAATTTTATTTTATTTATTTATTTTGCTTTATTTTTTAAATTTAAATTCAATTAGCTAATCTATAGTATACCATTAGTTTAAGATGTAGTGTTCAGTAATTCATCAGTTGCATATAATACTGAGTGTTCGTCACATCACATGCCCCCCTTAATGCCCATCACCCAGTTTCCCCATTCTCCCCAATCGCCTCCCCTTCAGCAACCCTGCAAGTTTGTTTCCCAGAGGTAAGAGCCTCTCATGATTTTTGTACCTCTCTAATTTCTCCCCATTCAGTTTCCCCTCCCTTATGATCCTCTGTACTCTTATGTTTACATATGAATGAAACCATATGAGAATTGTCTTTCTCTGATTGACTTATTTCACTTAACATAATACCCTCTAGTTCCATCCACATTGATGTAAATGGTGGGTATTCATCCTTTCAGATGGCTGAGTAATATTCCATTGTATATATAAACCACATCTTCTTTATCCATTCATCTGTCCAAGGACATCTTTGTTCATAAAAAACTGGTAACCAAGATCTATAAAGAACTTATCAAACTCAACACCCCAAAATCAAATAATCTAGTCAAGAAATGGGTAGAAGACATGAATAGACATTTCTCTAAGGAATACAAATGAAGGGTAATTTTATTTATTTTTTTAAAGATTTTATCTATTTGATGGGGCGCCTGGGTGGCTCAGTTGGTTGGGCGACTGCCTTCAGCTCGGGTCATGATCCAGGAGACCCGGGATCGAGTCCCGCATCGGGCTCCCCGCTCGGCGGGAAGCCTGCTTCTCCCTCTCTCGCTCCTCCTGCTTGTGTTCCCTCCCTAGCTGTGTTTCTCTCTGTCAAATAAATAAAATCTAAAAAAAAAAAAAAAAAAAGATTTTATTTATTTGAAAGAGAGAGAGAGAGAGAGAGAGAAAGAGAACAAACAGGGGATACGGCAGGCAAAGGGGAAGGGAGAAGAAGAGCCCCTGCTGAGCAGGGAACCTCATGCAGACAGATCCAAGGACCCTGGGATCATGACCATAGCCAAAGATAGACACTTAAACCATTGAGCAACCCAGCACCCCATGTAGGCCTAATTTAAAAACTGGCTCCTCTAATTGTCCAAGGTTGGGGGAGGAGCTTTCTTCTCCAGGTCTAGAGTGAAAGAATACACTTCTACCCAGAATTTTGGTCCTTAGAGCTGGAATTCACTCTCATGGAGCTAGTTTTACTCACATGCCCACCTCTGAACCAATTACTGTGCTAAGGAAAGTGAAATGCATTAATTGGCCTAAGCAAATTTGGGCCCAGCTTGGGGCATGGAGAACGGAGCAGATTGACTCAGAGCACGTAAGCTGGATGGAGGGCTCAATACAAACATGAAAATCAAGAAAATGTTAAGAAAAGGAAATTGTGGAATACAAACCAAATAGGGAACTAACAAATACCTACTATGACAACTACAAACTAGACCCCGGTGGCTAGGATCAGTGCCTGAAAAGTGTCACATCTCAAATAAGATACAGTTTTATCTGCTGGTGCCATTTAAAATTTTTTTTGATATGATTTTGGTAGTAGAGAGTTTTAATATTCACCGATGAACAAATCTCCTTCTTGGGCACATGAAAGATTCATATTTCCTGGTTCTCTTGTAGCTGGGCAGAGCTGTGTGATTAGTCTTTGCCAATGGATTATAGATGGAAGGGATGGATGTGCCTTACCCTGTGGCAGCAATTGTAAAAGTGATGTCGAAGTGACATATGGTCAAAGCACAGAATACAGATCCAGCATATGGAAAACACCTGCAATAGACTTTGTGTGCTGGAAATCAACTTTTTTTCGGTCTTAAATCATTGGTTTGGAAGATATTTGTTACTACTTCCTAACCTGACCTCATCATGACTAATAAAATTTCACATATTTTTACACATGATACATAACTGAGGAAATAGAATTGATGTTACAGTAGAAATGTAACACCAGTGATCTCAAGAAATACCATGATATTCACATTTCATTTAAAATGAATCAGAATGTTGGGATAGTTTTTCAAGTGCAATAATTTCTGACCAGTATTTCTGGATACATTTCCTTAGTAAAGACCATTCCTTAGTAATGAGGTTAGTGCTCTGAAAACAACATTTTTGTCATTTCACTTACTTATGCAATAATCTTCAATGGTTCCACTATCCTTACAGAATAAGCTTTGTATTCTTCAATCTTGCCTCAAAGCCTTCTATATTTTGGTCCTAACCTACTTTTGCAGACTTATGTATCATTATTCTTTCTGATTGCATCAGTGTGTTCATCATTTTCAACACCCCTAGACACAACCACAGAGGTTGAAACGGGAATATAGTTCAGAAAATATCTTTTAGCTGGTTTTTGTTTGACTCCCCTCCTCAGGCCCACCATCACCACCAGCTTGCTACATTTAGCAGCTCTGGTTATAGGTACTTTGCTTTGGGAACTGGTGGAAGCCATTGCCAAACCAACATCTACTCTCCCTTTCTTTCTAAGTGATCCTTTATTACTCCTAATAATACCTCTATCATTGGAGGTGACAATGTGTTCAACTTAAGTTGTATTTGTTAGTCTTTCTTGCAACTAGATATATACATAGGACCAAATGGTAGAATTGTGGGGAGGGACTTCAGGAGAGAAAGAGACTGAAAGGCCTGGTGTCTTTTTCTTATCTGCTGCCTGGGAAGTGGATACAGTGAATGGAGTTCCGGTATCCATCTGGGACCCTAAGATTACTTTGAGAATGGACTGAGAATGGCTGAAGAAAATAACAGAAAGCAGTCTGGGTCCTTCATGACCTTGTGGAGCTATTATATCAGCTTGAGGCTATCTACCTTTAAACTTTTTTTTTAAACAATACTTCATTAGCTCTTAAGGTGCATTATTTTGTATTGTTAAAGCACACTGTCAGACTGATGAAATGATTTCTTCTTGCATCAGTACTAAGGTCATTTTAATTTTAGAAATGTTAAATTCTAAAAAAACAAAATGTGTTTCAGAATCAACAATATATGTTATAAGAGAGATAATTAACCCTTGTATTTTTTTTTTAAGATTTTATTTATTTGTCAGAGAGCGGACATGTGGGACATGATCCCAGGACCCTGAGATCATGACCTGAGCTGAAGAAGATGCTTAACCAACTGAGCCACCCAGGCATCCCAACCCTTGTATTTTTAAGGTATCATTATTTTGGACTTTTGGATACATTTCCTGTCGATTATCCACATCCTAGCTAAGACAGACTGGTTTTTAATTTTTCTGTCTACATTTTGGACTGCCATATAAGAATCCACGTGGCAGATGGGGAGAGTTAAATTGGGCTGTAAGAACAGTGTCCATCTCTGGAACAAATGAAGATGGATCAGTCCCTTCCAGTGTCCCCCACTCAGTCACCACTCTGGCTGGTGGAGCAGCCTCTGTCTAGAACATGCCAGATAGAGGCAGACTTGACCTTTTTTCTGCCATGGACTCCTGACATTTGTGAAGGTTATGGACACTTCCCAGAATTTTTTTTTTTAAATTAAATCCCATTAAACTACATTTTAGCACAAGTTAAAAAAAATGCTCCTTGAAAGTCCTGAGTCAACTTTCATCAGAGTCCTTGTTTTAAAAATCAACTTTATTGAAATATAACTCTCATATATTGGCATGCACCTGTTTTAGGTATATGTTTTAAGTATGTTTAAGGATATGTTTTGACAAATGCATGCACCCATTTAACTTCCATGATGAAAGAGTATTTCCAACATCCCTTATATTTATCCTGGTAAATCCTCCTGTCCCAGGCCTAAGCAATTGCTTTCTTTGATGATATATTAAATTCAAATTTTCTAGAACTTTAGGTAAATGGAATCATATAATGTTTACTCTTTTGAGTCTGACTTCTTTCAAGCTCAGCATACTGTTTGAGATTTACCTATATTGTTCTGTGTATCAATAATTTTTACTTTTTTATTGCTGAGCAGTATTTCATTATATGGATGCACCACCATTTATCTTTTTACTATATGATAGATCTAGGGTTATCTCTAGTTTGGGGCTATTGTGAAAAAAAGGTGTTACTGATATTTGTATACTTTAGGAGTCATTTTTTATTCCCCTACAGGCATGGGCCAGTTCAGACCACTCTTGTATCCTGCCCTAGTTCTAAGAATCTTATAGCTCTAGCTACCTACCCCTGCTCTTTGTCTGCTTGTCTGTTGACACTGGCTAGTTAGAGCTAAATCTATCGTGAATAGGAGTTGTCACCGTTTTAGCTTTGCTACTTCTCCTGTCCCATTTCCAAACATGACCATAAAAAGAAAGAATTAAATATACTACAATATAAAAGTGAAGGGCAGTTGCCCTGGGCATGGAAATTTGAGGAGTAAATGGTACAAGCTTCCAAACTGGTTTTCTATTCTAGGAGAGGTGGTGGGGAAAGAACTCTGCCTCTGGAGCTGAGCAGGTCTGTCTTCAAATCCCATATTGGCCACACTTTATTAGTGTGAGAATTTGGATATATTGTTTAACCTCACTGAGTTGTCTTTTTTTCCTAACCTGGAAAATGAATATAAAACCCACTTTGCAAAATGTGGGAATTAAATGCATGTCTGCAGTCAACAAATATGTGTTGGAAACGTATATGTGCCAGGCCCTGCCCTTGGTTCTGGGGATACAGCAGTGAGCCAAACACCAGAAGGTCCTGACCTCTGGAGTTTGCGTTCTACCAAGGGAGGGAGATTAAAAAACAAAAACCAAAAGAATCAAAATCTGTGTTGTTAGATGGTGGTTAAGTACCACGGAGAAAAAACAGAACAGTAAGGGGAGATAGAAGAGGATGTGCTTATAACTTCTTGGCTGTGAGCTGCTTAAGGGTAGAATATGATCTTTTTCCTGTATCGCTAGCATTTGTCATAATATCAGCTGTATATTAAGTGCTGCAGACATGTTTCTTGAATGAAAAGGATGACTGAATAAAAACCGGTGTTGAGAAGAGAAGTTTATCTCATGAAATCACTGTAATACTGCTTACCTGGGCACATTTATGTGCTTCTAGGTAAGGAGTAACAGGTAAGAATTATGTCAGCAAGAATTGTACCTTTCCCTTCTCCTTGTTCTTACTGGTTCTCTAAGTCTCCTGGCCATTGTTATATTTTTTCTTAGAAGTCAGAATGCCTTTAATGTACCCTCTTTATAATAATATATCCTTGATCAAAAAAATTATGTTTATTTTTTTCAGGCATTTGCTGAATAAGTAAAATGGAAAACAATTCGACAAATGGTTCAGTCTGTCAATTTCATATTAAGGAGCTTTGATATTCTATGGTTTCTGGAAAACCAGCATGTGTATGCTACAACTATTAAAATATTTCGGGTAGTGTTCAATGTCAAGAAATAGTGTGCCTAATATTTGGTTAAATGGAGTAAGAAATGTGTGCAGTGTCACCTCATACGTATAAAAGATTGTGCTTTTCTTCTTTGGGCTTTTCTACATTTTTAAAGCCAAACCTGTATTATTAATCATTTCCTATCCCCCAAGTTTCTATTATTTTTAAAGTATCAAAAACTGAATATAAAAGAAATAGGAAAATTATGTTTCTATGATGGCTTGGCTTGATATATTAAAATATTTATTTAAGTTCTATAAATTTGGTGGGCTGCAGGACTGACTACAATATAAAAGAATTAATCTGGAGATTTGGAAACAGCATATCTCTTAAGGCTGTTTTTTTGTTTGTTTGTTTTTGTTCTTTTTTTAAGATTGTATTTATTTATGTGACAGAGAGAGAACAAGAGGGGGAACTGCTGCGGTGGAGGGAGAGGGAGAAGCAGCCCCCCCCCAGCTGGGAGCCTGATGCAGGGATCAATCCCAGGACGGGGGAATCATGACCTGTGCCAAAGGCAGATGCTTAACTGACTGAGCCACGGAAGTGCCCTCCTAGGGCTTTGATGAACAAACTAGATAATGTATGTAAAAATGCCTTCTGAATCATACTTGTATAATTACAAAGCTCAATGCCTGTAGCATCTTCTACAAATTCCACCAGGGCAGGAACTTTATTTATGGCTGTATCTCCAATATCCATCATGAAACATGTGTGCAATAAATATTTGGTAAGTATATGAATACTTTTTTTAGTAAGTGATAATTGTTTCACAGAAGAAAACTGTATCCTCGAGTAATTTGATGGCACTACAATTCCTTCAGGTTAAAATCTGAAATCTTGTTATTCAAGATTTACTTAATCTAGTTGACATGTACTTTTTGAGCCCAATAATATCATAAAGCACAACCTCTACTCAAATTCAAAAATACTATCTCCTGATTGATGCATTCTTTCTTCTCTGCCCAAAGTCTTTAAAAATACCCAGTTCAAATACAAAAGTCTTTCTCTGAACTATCTCAATACTGATTTGACTTCTCAGACTGTTAATCTTAATTTTTAAAAAATATCTTACTTTTGCATTTCTGTCCCCAGGGACAAGGACAATCTTTTGAATATAGTGAATATCCAGTAAACATTTGCTGACTTAACTATTTTCACAACATATCATTTGCTTACAAATTTTATTCCGAGGAAGGTAAATCAATTTCCTGAAACTCTCCCCTTACTCTATATGAAGGTGCAATTATTGTTCTGAGCAATCTTCAGGAAGCATTCTCTGCTATAAATGCAACCCATACTGTCCCAATGCACTAGAAAAACCAGGAACAGGCGGTTATTTTCTAATTTCAGTAATTCATGCCTAATGCTTTGTTATAACTCCAATTCTTAGGATTTCCCCGCCCGCCTCCCCCTACCATCCGATCTTATTCAACTAATAAGGTTGAAATAATGGCAATTGTCTTTTTGGATCTAAAATTCTAGTGCGCTTTATTTCCTAAATCATTTTATGTGTAAATTAGGTGCTTAAGAAAGCCTGTAGTACATCATCTAAAGAGCTATATTTAGTGCTCAGTTTATTTAGAAAGAGAGAGAGAGTGCATGGCTGGGGAAATGCCCGGGTGTAGTTTAGTGGTGAGTGGAGCCAGGTGCAAGACTCTCAGAAATGTTTTTATGTGTCCCTGGCCAACTATCTCCACACAAAACTCCATTTATTTGATTGCGCTACTGCAGAACAGAGTCAACTCCCAACGCCACTCAGACCAGCTCTGAAATTCAAAAATGCTTAAGCGGCGGCTCCTGATTTTTACCATAAAACGACCCAGTTGGATCCAAAGCAGATTTGTCACCCTACTTCAGAGTCTCTGGGGTGTCGTACAGAATTATGGCTCTGGATCTGAGCGCAGAGCACGTATGCAAGCAAAACCACAGAGAAGTACAGATTCGGCAACTGTGACAAAGCTTTGTTAAAACTTGCCCCTCGAGCTGCAAGGAGGGTCTGGACGCCAGGAGCCAGCTCAGCCCGAGCGCGGGTGGTAGGGCGTAGTGCAGCCCGACTTTCCTCTCTGCTTTTCCTGTCACGGTAGTACAGAAATAGCAAAGCAAGGGCGGGAAGTCACTGCCCCTCCCTCGGTATTTTTGGGGTATGTGTGTGCACGAGGGCGCGCGCGCGTGTGTACGTGCGTGTTTCCCGGGGCAAGGGAAGAGGTAAGGAGGAAGCGAGAACGACCCAGAACCACCCTCAAGGAGCCGCCGAGCCTCTGCCCCGGGGTTCGGGGGGTAGCGCTCCAGCCACTTCCAGAACGCTCTCAGCCTCTGCTGCAGGCCCCGCCCCCTGTCGGGGTTTCCCCGCCACCCGCACTCATTTGCATGGCGCTTCCCCTCCCCCGCTGCCATTGGCTGGCGTTGTGCCCCGCCCACTGCCCCTTCACCACGGCAGGGTTCCGTCCCGAGCCGCCCGGAGCTGCGGGCAGCGGGCGGACTGTTAAACCGCGGCGGCGGCCGGGGCGGGAGCGGTGCGCGCTCTGGAGACGAGTCGGCGGCGCCCCGGGGTGGGGGGAGGCGGGCGGGCAGCTAGAGATCACCTCAGCAGCCCCCACCACGGCCGGACCGAAGGTGCGGCGGCGGAAGGGAGCCAGGGCACCCCAGCAGGCGAGTGGCCGGCGTCTCAGCGGCGGGCTGAGGGGGGTGGGTCTCCTCTGCCGGGGACGGCGGCGGCGCGGGGAGGGGAGAGCGGAGAAGACCGCCGGGTGGTCTTGCGGGCTAGGCAGCCGAATGGCAGCCCCTTCGCTCCCCGAATCCTATGGGCTGTTGGACTCTGGGTCCCGGCACAGGATCGCGCTCTAGGGCAGGGGTCGGACCGCAGCCAAATTTAAACGGCTAAACCTAACAGCCTTGGCAGAAGCTGAGGGGAGGGGAGAGAAGGAGTGGAGGGAAGGGTGGGGGCGGACCTAGGCGTGGTCACGTGGGGCAGGGGTGGGGCTTGGCAGGCCTCCCTTTTGTTTTGGCTGGCGCGTGCGCAGATAGCAGAACACGTGGTCTGCTGGGCCCGCCCCTTGTTTTAGCGGCCTCGCCTCCTGGGGTGCGGTTGTAGTGTCGGCTGTTTTGAGGGAGCTCTGAAGCGGAGCAGTCTGTGTTGGATGTGACCCTTGTTTATTTTATACTTCAGGCAACGTTGATTTTTTTTTTAGAATTAGATGGGGTGGAGAGGAATCTAGAGAATTACTAAGGAATGGTGTTTCCAAGTTTGTGTCTGTTGGGTGTTTTGAAGGGACCGACGTTGCAGGAAAATTTGAGGATTTGTGGTGATTGGTAGCAAGAAATAGAAGGCTGTTTGGTCATTAAAGAAAGGAAGAGGTTAGCTTTCACATCCAAGAAGGGAGGCCCTGGGATGGACCTTCTTGTCTTTCACCTTGGGACGATTCGTTTTTTGTTGGTTCCCTGCCAGCTCTACCGCGCAGATCCACTTCACCCTTTACCTCGGATCAGCTACGAGGCACGGCTCTGGGGTTGGGGGTGTTGGAGATTTTTTTTCTTTTTAAGCGAGGGAAGCACATTCCTTTTTGATTCCCCAACCTTTAGTCAGCTGGTGAGATTTCAGACCGTAACTTCTTTGGTCTCAGTTGGCTTAATTCGTGCTGAGTTTGATTCTTTTAGGAATGTTTTTAAAATACAGGATGGGGCAGTTTTGTTACCAGCTAAACCTAAGTGAGATATTTACCAGTACTGTAGACAAAACTGAGTGTTTTTGATTAGGTAAAAGTGGCTCTAAAAATAATTCAATATTGGAGAAAAACCTGGTGTTCTGGAATGTAGATTGCTTGAAAAAGGTTTAGCTTTGAGTGGTTTCTGCTGTTTCCAGTTCTTAACTGCCGGTTTCCTAGGGCAAGTCACAACCCCTCCGTTCTCAATGTTTGTTTTGTCTTGAAAATAGTTTCATAATACTGTCCCTGCTTTAAAAGATTATGAGAATTAAGTACCTTGTGTTTAGTAAAAGTAATTTACAATTTTTACCAACACTGCAAAAATACAGAAATGCTAAGTGACAGAGTTTCTAGTAAAAGTCAGTTTTTTTTATTTTTTAATCCAGCATACTGGAAGAGTATAAACTGAATGAATCATGAAATAGGGTATATATGAATATCTTCTAAATCTATTGTAGTGACTTTTATCTTTGATCCCCCCTCCGTGTCTGCCTACTTATTCAGATCAGTGTGAAGATTGCCATCATTTCTTTGTAGTTTTAATCTAGATAATCATTACTTCTCTTCGCCAGCCCTTCTAGACTTTTACATGAAATTTTTCTTAATCCAGGCCAATTCTATCACATATATTTTTTACATTTATCTTTTGCGTGTGTATCATATGTGCCTTTTCAAATAACAGTTGCTTATTTTCTTAAATCTTATAAAAATAATTTGGAAAATAAAGACGAGTGCAAATAACAATACAGTTTGTATTTTTTAATATTTTTGTGTATTTGTGAATTTTTCCTATAATGGGGTTCATGTGTTATATTTTCATTTAATTCTACATCATAAATGTTTCCATGTCATTAGCCTTTGAAAAATTATATTTGGCTGCTTAAAGTCATCATGTAACTATCATATTTAAAGTTTTTCCTATTGGCAGATGTTTAGGATTTTTTTTTCCTCCTCCTCCTCCCCCTCCTATGTTTGGGATTTTTTGATGTTTTGCTAATATATAAACTTCATGACAGAGAATTGCCTTTTACATAAATCTTTGAAATCCCCCCCACACCCCTTAGATTTGTAAAAGAGATTACTAGGTCAGAGTCTGGGGTTGTGTGTGTGTTTAAGGCTCTTGAACAGCACCAGACTACCTTCCAAAATGTTGTATTAATTTATACTCATCTTGTGTATGAGCCAGCCTCACATTATGTTCTTGTTCATCATCTGTTTTCTTAATTTACTGTAAGCTGCTTCAAGGAGAAGAACATATTTCATATTTGACATGTTGCAGATCACAAAGTGAGTGCTCAAGGAATACTTGCTAATTGGCTTATTCGTATTTACCTTTTGATCTCTGGAAGATCAAGAAATGCTGTTTTGCTTTTTTGTCTTACTCAGTTAACAGTATGTTGCTGGCAATATACCTTTATTGTTTGATTCATTACTTTGAGTATTTCTCCCTTCAGATAGGGGCCTCACTGATCTCACAGTTGTCTACTAAAAGGTCCATTGACTTCTCATGTTCAACTCCTGCATTATCTAAGAGTTCTATCCAGTTTTATGCCATTTATCATGATAAACTATTTCTTCTATTCATTTATCTGTCTTGTATGGAATTTACTTACTGATATCACTTTGATCATTCAAGTTACCCGTGTAGCTTTCACGTGTAGCCTTTTCTGTATTATTTTTTTTAAACCTTGTCTAAAGCTCCTTTGTTTTATTATTCTCACTGTCCCTGATAGTCCACCTATTACTAACTATGACATCTTTTAGTGTCTTTAACTTCCCATGTAAACCTTATGTCATCTGTAATTTTTATTTTTGTTTATTCAGTTATTTTCCTTTCATGTCCTTTTGTATTGGTCTGTACAGTTTTAGATTGTAAAGGAGGCAGCTTTATCTTTAGGCTTTAGAATTGTGGTTAGGATTATTTACCAGGTTGGGATTCATAAGTTATAAACTTCAAGGAGTGGGGCTGCTTGCAAGAGAAGTGACAGGTCATAAGGAATTAGTAACCAGTTTACTGACTTTAAAGCATATCATCTTATACCTCTATCCTAAAAGTCCTGACTGCATTATGGGAATAAAAGGGAACACTGTGTATAGGGATGACCATGAAACATCGGTACAATCTTCCATTATTTTCTGTATGTTCAATTTCAAAAGGTAAGGAAGGGTATCATTTCTACAAGATTTCTATTTGTTTTTCCTTTTAAGTGTTGTCTTAAGAGAGATTTCCAGTCATCTGGACTCCAGTATTGCATGTAGGATAAATAACCAGCAAATGTTAATTAACAATGGTAATATTGTATTTGCTTGTGGACAGTCTGTAATGAAAATCTGAAGACAATAATGAAAATCTTTAATACTTGATAATATGTTTAGGTTTTTAGAAGCACATTTTATTCTACATGGATGACAGTTCTCTAAATGTTGCAGAACTGGGAGAAAATGCATTCATTTATAATATTAAGGTTTTAATATTTGTAATGAGCTTTGTTTATTGTCTTGTTTTGGTCCTATAAGACCAAGAATTCTCAAGTTTTTCAAATTCTCATGTTTTTCAAAGTAAATTTTTAAAAAAGAATTTGTGTAGATCATTAATCAATGTTTAATGACATGAAATTAAGTTGGAGCAAATATGATTGTACACTTCTAGGTGTAAATTTCTGGATCCAAGCAGATATACACACACAAAACACCAACTCTTCATTTATATTCCTATGAGTCATGCACTTATAACTGAATAGTAATAATTCTCCTTGAAGTATGATCTGTTTGATGTATTATGTGGCCACCCAAGTGGCTTTATCTTTAATTAAATTCCTTTAGTCTTCAAAGAGAATTCCTTTTTAGGGATAGTTTTCAAAGTGGAAGAAATTCTTGCTGTAAACATTACTGACTACAAAGTACTGAGCCAACTGTACCCTGGTCATGCCAATTACTGCAGTGTTTTCTGCCATAAATTGAAATGCCCATATTTAACAAAGTAATCTTGAAAACATGACACTATTTTGTATTTATACCTTCCATAATTCCTATATTTTGGAGGAGTAGAATTATACCAGTGTAAGCTCTTTCTCATTACTTCTATTGTTCTAATTAGATTTTTTTCTTTGAGTAACAAATTAACAATTTCGTCTTGTATTTTAGTGATGTTTGAAGGAGCTTCTCATGCTTTGCTAAGAGAATTTGTCCTTTTTTCTTATTCTTCCTCTGACTGTTTTTCTAATGGATCAGCTGTCTGAAACACATTTAAGTTGTAACTGTGGAAATAATTTAATATTTGTCCCTATTTCAGGCTTTTCCCCTCTCTCAGAATGCTCTTGGTTGTTTTTACTGTCTAAAACTTAAGGCTGTATCTGTATTTGTGATAATGTAATTCCTAGTTTGTATTACTACATTTAAGAGAATTGAGATTATCCAGATTCCAGTTGAAAGAGTAAATTTAATGTTCATGGTGGATTTGAATAGTTGATTTATGGACTGTATGGCATATACAGACATGTGCTAGCATGTAAATCATAGTTAAAATCTGGAGCAATACTTTAGGGGGTGGAAAGTCCGATTTGGCCTTTAATTTTTTAATACTCATTTTCAGGAGGAAAGGTGGTCTTTTCTAAATTATATAGATTAATCAGTGTCAATTCTGAAGATAGCCTAGATTAGCAAACTTTTGATTTTATTTAGAATGTATGCCAAAAATTATTTGGTATATATGACCTACATATTGTAAAGACCCGGTTTACATGTTGGGATCAACTCAGTAATTACTGACATCATAATTATCTTCTGTGTACATACATGTAATTTTTGAGGGATGGCTTAATATTTACTATATATCATGATGTCTGCAGGATCATTTTCCATTTAATTAATGCCAAATTCATAAATGTGTATGATTTATAAAAAAAAGATTTTATCACTAATGGAAACATTTTATAGACATCAGGGCAAAGCTTTTTCTTTGTGGTAACATAACAATTGATTTCTTCTTAATTCATAATGCCTGTATGTGTTGGATTAGATTGTAGAACAAAAATTAGAATTTATGATGTAGACTTTTTACTGAACCAGTTTGATATTTACAATAATGAAGTTTAATATGTACAAAAAGTTTTAATGCTTTGTAGTTTTTAAATGTTCATTATTTAAAGGCATTAACTTTGGCTTGCCTGGCTGCAGTTTTCTCTCTGGTTGGTATTTTTTTGTGAGACTTCTAAGCAGAAAGGATATGTAGTGAGATCTGGACTGTTCACTGCAGGGTTATTTACTTGGTGGATTATCTGTAAAAGATTTATAGCAGATTAGTTTTTGGTTTTGTTTTTTGCCACCCTCAAAATTTCTGGGCTGTGGATGTGCTAAAGAATATTTTCATTAATTAATTAAAACTGAAATATAAGGTGAAAACTTTGCTGTAAAACATAGAAGTGAAATTCATGCTCAGGAAATATAGTTGATTTTTGGATTATCAAGAACATTTGCTTCTTGACAGATAATTAGGATAATCTAATTCCTTTCTTTGAAAGGGTACTGATATGGTTGGTTTCTTAGCTTGCAGATCCTGCACCAAAAGGAGTTTAGTTTTTTCAGTTTTATACATTACGGGTTCTTTGAAGTCCTATATACTAAACTCTTAGAAGAGGGACCTGTTTTGCCTGAGTATCTTAGGTGTATATGAATTAAGTGGTGCCTGGAATAAACAGAGAACAATATTTTAGCAGCCAGAAAGAATTTCTTAGGTTTAGCTAAGATCCAGATATTTTTTGCACCACACAATTATATGCATGATTAGAAACTGAATAATTAGAAACCAGAATAATTAGACACTAAATATTCATAAAAAGATCCAGCTGCTTCTTTGAAAGCTTTTTAAGTATTTGTCTCTTCCGTATTTTTGAACATTCTGAAATATAGGTGCCTAAAAATACTAAACAATATGTTTGGCTAAGAACTTTGGAAACTGATATTTTAGTTAATGGTTGATTCCTGTTTACTGGGGGGACTATATACTTTATACTTTGTACTGTCTGATACAGTACTTAACCACATGTGAATATCAAGCACTTAAAATGTGGCTAGTTGAAGTTGAGTTTGTTAAATGTAAAAAACATTGGATTTTGCGACTTAGCACACACACAAAACAAAATATCAAGATATTTTTATATTTATTACAGATTGAAATAATATTTTAATAAATTAAAATTGATTTTATGTTTCTTTTTTACTTTTAAAATAGGTCTAGCAGCAGATTTAAAATTAAAAATGTAACTCATATCATATTTCTGTTGGATAGCAGTGTTTTATACTAATATCTCCTAGGCTTAAGACTCCTTTCATAGTAAAGAATCTCATGAACCTCCTTCCTAGACATTTTAAAATGTAGTTGACCCTTGAACAATCTTGGGGTTAGGTGTGCTGAGCCCCCATGTGGTTGAAAATCTACATATAACATTTGATTCCCTCCCCAGAACTTAGCGTCTAATAGCCTGCTGTTGGCTGGAAGCCTTACATATAACACAGCTGCTTAACACATATTTTGTATGTGTATTATATATTCTATTCTTAAAATAAGCTAGAGAAAGGAATATGATTAAGTCATAAAAGAATGCATTTACAGTACTGTATTTATTGAGAAAAATTGCACATATAAGTGGACCTACACAATTCAAACCCATGTATTTTAAGGGTCAAGTGTATTTTTATATTTTTGATGCTATTTATTGAAGAAATATTTACTAAGGGTCTGCTTGCAATGTGCCAGACAGTATTGTAGGATACCGTACTGAGTGAAAACATTCAAACCCTGCCTTCATGTGGCTTTCATTTTAATGAGAAAAATATATGATAAACGATTTTTAGTAAAAATTTTTAGATGAACTATTATTTGTTATAAGTATGCTATTATATATAATTTATGTAATACAGCTTTAATACAGTACTTATTCATTCATTAATTTATTTTTGGCATTTGTCTTGTTTGTGTTCTTTTGAACTTTCTTGATGTCTGACATTAATTTGGAGAAATTCTCAGTTATTGCTTCAAATATTTCTTCTCTTTTCTCTTCAGCTTCTGGTATTCCCATTAAATGTAAATACATTTTGTAGTTGTCCCACAGGTCTTGGATATTCTATTCTGGCTTTTTTTTGTTAGTTTTTGTCTTTTTCTCTTTGCTTTTTATTTTTGGAAGTTTCTGTTGACATATCCTCAAGCTCGGAGATTCTCTTCGCAGCCATGTCTGGTCTCCTAATGAGTCCATCAAAGGCATTAACATTTTTGTTACAGTGTTATTGATCTCTGGCTAAAGCCTTTTTTGATTCTTAGAATTTCCATCTCTTTTTTTTTATATTATGTATCCTTGCATGTTGTGTATGTTTTCCATTAGAGGCCTCAGCAAATTAATCAGACTTGTTTAAGTTCTTTTAAATTTACAGTTTCATGATTCCAACATTCCTGCCATATTTGCGTCAGGTTTTGATGCTTGCTCTGTCTCTTCAATCTGTGTTTTTTTACCTTTTAGTATGCTTTGTGAAATTTCTTGTTGAAAAAGAGAACATGATGTACTGGCTTAAAGGAACACCAGTAAATAGGCCTTTAGCAAGATGTTGGGGAAACCTTTTTTTTTTTTTTTTTTTTTTTTTTTTTTTTTTTTTTTTTTTTTTTAAGATTTATTGTATTTATTTTAGACAGAGAGTGCATGAGGGAGAGAATCCCAAGCAGCTTCCTGGCTGAGTGAGGAGCTGACACAGGCTTCAGTCTCACAACCCTGAGATCATGGGATCATGACCTAAACTGAGATCTAGAGCCAGATGGTTAACTGACTGAGCCATCCAGGTATCCCATTGGGGAAGCATTCTGTAGTCTGATGATTAGGCCTATCTTTTAAGAAGCCTGTCCCCATGGGCTGTGAACTGCACAAATGCTTCTTAGTTTTTTTTCTCCTCTTATGTAGGACCTGATGGCAAGATGAGGCTGGCCATTCCTTTAATTTACTGTTAACTAAGAAAAAACAAGGCTTTTCAACAGATTGCTTAGAAAGTAATATATACCACTTTGTAATCCTTATTTTATTTGACTTCACTGTAGCATTGATAGAGCCTCATTTTTTCTTGATGTACTTTTAAATACTTTTGAGATCTCACTTGCCATACACTCTGGAATTTCCTTCTTCTCACTGACTGGACTTTTTAGGGCTCTTATTCTTTGACAGCTCTTCCTCCTTTACCTCTTCCCAAATGTGATCCTGGGCTCCTTTCTCTTCTTTGCCTATACTCTCTCCCTAGATAAACTCTTCTGCTTCTTTGGCTTTAAATACTATTTATAACCAGGCACTCCCCAAAATGAATCTCTGTGAATTCTTGCTTGAACTCTAGACTTGTTTATCTGACTGCTTCCACTTGGATGGCTAATAGGTACTTCAAAGTCAACATATCCCAAAGAGAACTTTTTGTTTTTCTCCCTCAACCTTCTCTCTCTTCAAGTCTGCTCCATTTCAGAAAATAGCATCACTGACTACTCAGTTGCTCACCCAAAAATCTGAGTCATAGTTAATTGCTTCCTTTACTTTAGGCCCCATAAAATCTTGGTTGTCAAAAGTTTTGTAAATTCTACCTTGAAACTTATCTTAGATTCATCCGTTTTCATTTCTATTGCTACCTCACTAGTACCAAGCCACTGGTACCATCTCTGGTTTAGATTACTTCAAGTAGCTTTTTAATTGGTCTCCCTGCTTCTTTTCTTAAAAGACATTTCCGTTTTTTCTCCTAAATAAACCTTTTCCTTATAGAACAGCTAGAGTAATTTTTTAAAGATAAAAATGTGAATTGGATCATTTATCCAAATACCTTTAGTGGTTTTCTTTTGACTTATATAAAATGTCTTGGCAAACCATTTGCCTCTCTGATCTTACTTCCTCTTACTTTGTCTCCCTGGCTCATTATGTTCTAGATATATTTGTTATTTTTGTTCTACAAACACAACAAAATTATTCCTGCTTTAAAGCATTTTAATAGTGGGCTTTTTTCCTTGGAACACTCTTAACCCCCAAATCTGGTTGGTTTATTACTATCATTTCAGATCTCAGAGCTGATGTCCCCAACACCAAGGTCTTCATTCATCTACAGATCTAAAGTAACTCCTGTCCTGATGTTGACATGCTGTATCACTCTTTAGTTTTTTATAAGAACACTAGGGAACCCTTTTTAAAAAATTTTATTTTATTTTATTTATTATTTATTTATTTATTTATTTTGGTTTTTTTTGACTGTTTACTCTGTATCTACCATTTGCTAGAATGTAAACTCTGTGAGAATAGAAACTTTATCTTTCGTGTTCACTGTCGTCTTTCTAGTAACTAAGATGGTGTTTGTTCCATTTGCTCAGTAAATATGTATTAACTGAATTGTTGAATGTTTGGTTTTATACTGAATATATATTAAATGGAGGTTAAAAATCTAGCTTCTATAAAAAATAAACAAAACTATATTTATACCTCAGGGTTGGCCATTTCTTCATTTTCTGCTTCTCAAAAGTCAGTTTGTCTGTTTTTTTAAAATTTATTTCTGTAATTTTTGGAAAGCTTTTGTTTTGTTTTTAAAAAATGAAATAGGTTTTCAGCTGTCATTCACAAGCAGTTCTCAATAAACAACCTGTTGTGGTGTGGATAGTCTTTATACTAAAATGAAAACCAGATGACTTTACTTGTAGCTAGATATTCATACTGTCTTGTTTTTTTATTTTTAATTTTTATTTATTTATTTATTTGTCTTTTCTTTGTTTTTGTTTTTTTTTTAATTGGCTTCTGAAATACTGGAGACACCTTTAAGTGCTATAAAAAAATTGTGATCGGGCGCCTGGGTGGCTCAGAGGGTTAAGCCCCTGCCTTCAGCTCAGGTCATGATCTCAGGGTCCTGGGATCGAGTCCCACACTAGGCTCTCTGCTCAGCGGGGAGCCTGCTTTTTCTCTGGCTGTCTCTGCCTATTTGTGATCTCTCTCTCTGTCAAATAAATAAATAAAATCTTCAAAAAAATTGTGATCATGTGGAATACACTTCATAGAATTAATGGAACTAATTGTTTTTAATGTGTTGACATTTTTTATTTTTGGTATTTGTAAGGCTTTAAATTTTTTAGGCCATTTTTTTCCTTAAAAAGGAAAAAAAGCAGCTACCTTTAAAACTCTATACAAGTATAATAAACATTAGAAATAGATATCCCAAAATAGTTGCAAGAAAATTACAGTTTTACAGTCCAAATCAACACATCTTATAATATGTACTCCCAAGCAAAAAAAGCTACAGTATGTTGAACTTGACTGCCATCCATCCATAGTCTGAAAACTCAAGAACATGGACTTTTGAGGCAAATCAACATCAGTCACCAGAACTTGTTTAGCTTACTATTGAGGTGAGTTTGCAGAATTCATTATTTTATGCTCTAAATCAGTATTCCTTATGCATTCTGCCTCTGACCAGTTGTCCATTATGCATAAAAATAAAACTGATTAAAAGTAACTACAGTTTAAAACTATGTAATGGTTGAAGCCATTACTTAAGTTAACCTGAATGGTAAACTCATTATCTTTCAGGAGTGTGCACATTTGAAATTTCTGCTGACTTGAACATAATATATCTTCTGCATAAATTGTTATGTTTTAAATAGTTTATGTTTAGTATTTAATTTTGAGGAATTTGTTAATCAGTTTTATGAATAATGTTTTTGGTGTCCTATCTAAAAAAATCTTTGTCTAACCCAATATCATAAAGATTTTTTTCTGTGTATTTTTCTAGAAGTTTTATGATTTTAAGTTTAACTTTTAGGTTTATTGTCCATTCTGATGCATGTGACCCATTTTATATAAGGTATATCCTGTGAGATAAGTTTCAGGGTTTTGCATATGGATGTCTTATTGTTCTAGAACTATTTGTTTAAAATTAGTCTTTTTTTTTTTTTTTTTAAAGATTTTATTTATTTGACAGAGAGAAACACAGCCAGAGAGGGAACACAAGCAGGGGGAGTGAGAGAGGGAGAAGCAGGCTTCCCGATGAGCAGGGAGCCCGATGTGGGACTCGATCCCGGGTCTCCAGGATCATGACCTGAGCCGAAGGCAGTCGCTTAACCAACTGAGCCACCCAGGCGTCCCTAAAATTAGTCTTTTTACATTGAATTGTCGTTACATCTTTGTCAAAAATAAGTTGACTATATGTGTGCTGGTTTGTTTCAGAGCTCCCTGTTCTATTGATTTTGTGTTCATTCTTTTGCCAATACCACATTTAGTTTTGACGAAGTAGATAGGTAGTTTGAGTCCTTCAGCTTTGTTCTTTTTCATGTTTTGATTTCTAGTTCCTTGCCTTTTCCATATGAGTTTTTTTTTAAGATTATACTAATTTATTTGTCAGAGAGAGAGAATAAGCACAAGCAGGGGGAGTATAGGGCTCTATCCCAGGACCCTGAGATCATCACCTGAGCCAAAGGCAGACACTTAATTGGCTGAGCACCCAGGCATCCTTTCATATGAATTTGTGAATCAGCTTTTTTTTTTTTTAAGATTTTATTTATTTTTTTGACAGAAACACAGCTGGAGAGGGAACATGAGCAAGAGGAGTGAGAGAGGGAGAAGCAGGCTTTCTACTAAGCAGGGAGCCTGATGTGGAGTTCACTGTGGGGCTCAATCCCCAGACTCTGGGATCAAGACCTGAGCTGAAGGCGGACGCTTAATGACTGAGCCATCTAGGCGCCCCTTGAATCAGTTTGTTGATATCAGCAAAAAATTGTGCAAAGGTTTTGATTGGGATTGTGTTAACTCTATAAATCAGTTTTTCAAGAAGATTT
>PITA01021470.1:0-32838 GCA_004023965.1 Spilogale gracilis
AACACAGCGAGAGAGGGAACACAAGCAGGGGGAGTGAGAGAGGGAGAAGCAGGCTTCCCACCGAGCAGGAAACCTGATGTGGGACTCGATCCCGGGTCTCCGGGATCATGACCTGAGCTGAAGGCAGTCGCTTAACCAGCTGAGCCACCCAGGCGTCCCATATGGATGTTCCCTATTTGATGTGACCTTATCATTACACCTTCCTTTGCTTCTTTAGTCACACTCTCCTTTAGTCATGAACATACGTATAATGGCTCCCTTGAAGTCTTTGTGAGGTATGTCTAGTCCCTCTCATAGGCAGTTTCTGTTGCCTGCTGTCTTCCCAGTATATGGGTCACAATGTCCTCTCTCTGTGTGCCTGGTAATTTTTGTTGGAAATTGGGCATTTTTAATAAAATACTGGTAACAATTCTGGGTTCAGGGCCCACGGCTTGTCTCCTCTGGGGCTTCTTCCTGTTGCTTGCTTGATGCTTGGGGACTAGCTAGAGTCTTTTGGTCAAGTCTGCTCCTCTTCCCCTGCAGAGCTCAGCCTCTGGTGCCTGCCTCTGGGAGGAGCGTGGATATGGCTGCAGTCGTCCTGGCCTGCTCTGGGGGCTGTGGCTCAGCAGCTCTGTGACTCTCCTCCCAAATGCCTCTGACCACAGCCTCCACTGTCCTGAGGGGCCCCTCAGGTGGAGATTTCCCCATGCCCTGGTGGAGGGGAAGTCATCTCCTCTGGGAAGAGATCGGGAGCTGTCCACCTCATAGCCTGGCAAAGTCTCAGCCAGGGCTCACAAAGCAAGCTCATACGAGACCCCCCAGTCTGGGAGCTGAGCACTCAGTGGAGGGAGGACAGCAGCCTTTTCTGGAGTGGAAGCACGGCCTTGAGCTGGGGAGGGATGCGCCAGGTGGATGTACTCTGCATGCCGGGCCCAAGATAGAGTCTCCCCCCGCCACAAGCGGGCTAAAAGGAGGAAGGGAGCCCCACCTCAGTCATACTTGCCTGGGACTCAGGCTCAGCAGCAGGTGCAAGGATGGGATAGGAAATGCTAAGTTACTGGGGGCCCTGCGTTCTTGGCCCCAGCAGTCAGGTGGATGCTCAGGGAGAGAGAGGGAGGGAGCAGCTCGGCTCCAGATACCACTGACTTCTCTTGAACTTTGAATGGGGCACCTGGGTGGCTCCGTCATGTCCAACACTTGGTTTCAGCTCAGGTCATGACATCCAGCGTCGGGGCAGGCTCCACGCTCCGCTCCGTGTGGAATCTGCCTGACGTTCTCTCCCTCTGCCCCTCCTCCCATACGCATGTGCATGCATGCTGTCTCTCTCTCTCTCAAATAAATAAACCTTTTAAAAAAATGAATAACTTGGCACCAATTTTCTTTCTTTTTCTTCCTTTGTTTGCCCAGCAGACCATTTCCAGGAGCTTTAACTGTTTGTTGTATAATTTCCACCAGTTTCACTGGGAAGCTGGCCAGTAGAGCACCTCAGGCTTTCATTCTAGAAGTCTGGCTGCCCTTCTTTTCTTGCCTCACTGGGGGTCAGACCCCGCAGCCCTATGTTGAAAACAGGCGGGAGCAGATGCCGTTTCTTGCCTTGGCCCTAGAGAGCGCTCAGTCTTTCACCACCAAGCACAGTGTTGGCTTGGATGCTTTTACATGTGATCCTAACCACGTTCATTTAAACTTGCTGAGAAGCTTGAACAGTCTGAACGGCTGTTGGATTATGTCAGATGAGTTATATGTCAAGACGATTTCATAATTTTTCTTGTTTAGCTTTTTTTTTTTTTTTTACACCAAATGATTTTCAAATGTTGAATCATCCAGGCACACCTGGAATAAATTCCATCTGGTCATGGTTGTATAATTCTTTTCATACAATGTCAGATTTTATTTGCAATGTGCTTTAAGTACACGGGACATACTGTCTGTAGTTCCTTGTTTGTTTCTGGTACTATCTTTGCCTGGTTTGGGTACAGTATGTAAATTTGTCTCAGGAAATGAAGTAGGGGGTGTTCCTTCATCTTCTGTTTTCCGGAAGAGATTGCTCGAAATCGATGTTCTACTTTAAGTACCTGGTAGGAGTCGCCAGTGTAGCCATCTGGGCTCGAGGTTTTCCTTGGGGAAGCTTTTAAGTGAAAAACTAAATTTCTTTCATTGTTCCAGGACTGTTCTGATTATCCACTTCATCTTGCTTGCTCGAATTTGGTAGATGTTAATTTTCTTCTTGCCTCCAGGGATTTCAGACATCACTCTGGCACGCCCAGAAACAGTGTGTCACCAGCCGTCTGGGCATCCTGCAGCCCAGTCAGGCTGCATCGGAGTTAGGTACCCAGAACCGCATGCCCTTCTGATGCGAGGCCTTTGTGTCTCTGTCCTCAGGGTCGTCAGTCCTGTTGGGGTTTGTCAATCTTTTTTTTTTTTTATTCTTCACAGAACCATCTTGTTTCATTGATTTCCTGTTTTCAGGAATCAATTTCATTGATTTTTGCTCTTGACTTTATTCTTTCTTTCTTTCTGCTTCTTTTGGTTTTATTTTGCTCTTCTTTTCCTAGTGTCATGAGGCAGGAATTTCAATGATTTTGAGACCTTGCCTCGTTCACTATGATTTCAGCTATTTTAGACCTATTGATGTTTGTTTTACGGCCCACAGTCTGATCTCTCTTGGGGAATGTTCCCTACTTTGAACATAGGAGCACTCAGTACTGCTGGCTGAACTCCCTGGTGGGATGCTGCAGGTGGGTGGGGTGTGTCTCCTACATCCAGCTGGCTTTCTGTCTAGTGGGCCTGTGGGTCGTCAAGAGGACAAAGAGAAGTCCTCAAGCATACTCGCCGGTTTGCCAGCCTCTCCTCCCTTCTGCCAACCTCATGTGTTTTGAGGCTCCAGGAGTTGCTGTGGGCACTTTTAGGATTATTATTGTCTTCCTGGTGGATTGATCGTTACCTCTAATGTGTCATCACGGAATGTCAGTCCAGTCTGTCACCACTTACTGCTTTGCTCAAAAGTCTGCTTTCTTGGGGCGCCTGGGTGTCTCAGTCATTGAAAACGTCTGCCTTCGACTCGGGTCATGATCCTGGAGTCCTGGGATCGAGTCCTACATCGGGCTCCCTGCTCTGCGGGAAGCCTGCTTCTCCCCGTCGCCCCCTGCTCGTGTTCCCTCTCTAGCTGTGTTTCTCTCAAATAAATAAATCAAATCTTTAAAAAAAAAAAAGTTTACTTTCTCAAATATTGACCTAGCCACTCCTGGTTCTTTTGTTTTTGTTGCTGTTTTGTTTTGTGTTTGATTGCCGTTATTTTCTCCCAGGTGCACCTACATCATTGAATTTGAAGTGACTTTCTCATAAATAACATATAGTTCAGTCTGCTTTTTTTGTCCACTCTGCCAGTCTTTGCCTCCTAATCTATGAGTGTACATTTTAACGTATTTAATGTAATTTTTGTATTTAGTCTATTTTTGGTTATGTGAGTTACCATTGCCATTTTTTTTTAAGATTTTATTTATTTGACAGAGAGAAACACAGCCAGAGAGAGAACACAAGCAGGGGGAGTGAGAGAGGGAGAAGCAGGCTTCCTGCTGAGCAGGGAGCCCAATGTGGGACTCGATCCCGGGTGTCCGGGATCATGAACTGAGCCTAAGGCAGTTGCTTAACCAACTGAGCCACCCAGGCGCCCCTGCCATTTTGTTATTTGTCTTCTGGTTTGCCTCTGTTTCTTGTTTTGTTTCTTTCATCTTGCTTTCCTGAGAGAACTCTGGAAAGTGGACTCTGAACATTTTTTAAAAGCATTTTATTTATTTGAGAGAGAGAGCATGAGCAAGGAGGAGAGGGAGAAGCAGACTCCCCGGTGAGCAGACTGACACGGAACTCAATCCCAGCACTCTGAGATCATGATCTGAGCCAAAGGCAGAGGCTTAACTGACTGAGCCACCCAGACACCCCTCCTGTGGACTCTGAACATTTTAAAGGACTCTAGCTTGAGTTACATAGAGTGGTTTGGGGTGTGTCATCTTGTGTTGTCTTTTTTTTTTTTTTAAGATTTGTTTATTTTACCCAAAATGAGAGCAAGCGGGAGCACAAGCAGGGGGAGCAGTGGCAGAGGGAAAAGCAGACTCTGCACCGAGCAGGGAGCCCAATGCGGGACTCGATCCCAGAACTCTGGGACCACGATCTGAGCCTAAGACAGATGCCCAGCCAATGGAGCTACCCAAGCGCCCCTTGTATAGTCGTCCTCGAGTTTTCTGGGTATGGAAACACACTTGGTGCGGGTCTCACAGCCGCAGCAGCATGTGTGCATGCTGCTTCCACATCGGTCGCTTTGCCATCCCTGTTTTTGAGTATCCTCCCGAGGGGCGCCTGGGTGGCTCAGTCATTGAGTGTCTGCCTTCAGCTCAGGTCATGATCCCAGTGTCCCAGGATCGAGTCTCTCTGCCCTGCCCATGCTCCTTTTTCCCTCCCAGTGCCCCAAGAGGCCGTCCTTATCATGTCCATCCTGGTAGAGAGATGTGCTTTACCCAGGCTTGGGGTTGGGGGGGAGGGTCGGCTGGGGCTGGAGCCCTCAGTGTCCCCTCACTCCGTGCATTTGTCCTTCCTGTGTGTATGCATTGGCACATGGCTGAAGCGAGTGTCTTCTTTCTCAAATGATGCTCACTTTCAATGCTTGGAAAACGGTGTCGCTTCCTTCCGGCTGCTTGCTCTGGGCTAGAAGTGCACTGCGGTTGTCCCGGCATTCCCTGTAGGTCTCACGCTCGTCTCTCCGGCTGCTTCCGTGATTTCGTCCTCACTGCTCAGAAGTTACAGCTCAAGTGCCCAGACGTGGATTTCCTTGGATATATCATATTTGAGATTTGCTCAGCTCCTCAAATCCTTAAGTCTCAGTCTTTTGCCATATTTGGGGAGTTGCAGCCCTCATTTCTTTGTATACTCTTCAACTGCTCGCCCCTACTGCTCTTCTTTTGGGACTCCCATTATGTGAACAGCGGATCTTGTGTTATTATCCCACGGGTTCCTGAGCCTCTGTACAGTTTCCCCCCAATGTTTTCATTGTTGCTGTTGTTACTTGGTTGAGTACTTTGTGTGGCCCATCCTCAGCCTCACTGGGTGTCCTGTCATTTCGGGCCACGGATAAACCGCTCAGCAAGTGTTTCATTTTGGTGAGTCTGTATCGTTCCGTGATTTTGGTTTGCTTCTGTTATAATGGCTGTTTCTTTGCTGACATTTTCCATTTGCTCCAAGATAAACTGTTATTCCTTATGGAACCTTTTTGATTATGACTGATTTAAAATCTTTGTCTGAGAATCCCGGCATCTTCACCTCAGTTTGGGCATCAGCTGGTTCCTCTTTCTTATTCTGGTTGTGACTTTGCTGGGTCTGGGGTTCTTCCTTGCATTTCCTGGTAGGACAGGAGATTTTTTTTTATTGTCTCCCAAATAGCTGGGCTTTTATCCTCACATTTTGTATTTTTTTTAATATTTTTATTTATTTGACAGAAACACAGCGAGAGAGGGAACACAAGCAGAGGGAGTGAGAGAGGGAGAAGCAGGCTTCCCGCCGAGCAGGGAGCCCAATGTGGGGCTCGATCCTGGGTCTTCAGGATCATGACCTGAGCCGAAGGCAGTCGCTTAACCAACTGAGCCACCCAGGCGCCCCACATTTTGTATTTTAGCAAGTGGTAGTCCTGTTTGGGCTCGGCAGCCAGGTGTGGTTTCAGTGGCAGTGGAAGGTGCGGGGGTCCCTGCTGGGCCATCCTGGACCTCTGCACGGGGCTGGGGCATCTGGCCCCTGGAGGAGTACTTCCTTGACTCTGTTGTGGGTGCCCCCAGCCGGTGCCCCTCCCCCACCCTTGGGGCCTCTCCCCGAACCCTCTGCCAGTTCTGGCAGACCCCCTAGAGTGGTCAGTGGGACTCCAGCCCCACACGAGGATGGATATGCCCACTTGGTCCTCTTCCTGGTAGCAGGCTGGGGGGCAGGAAACCTAATCCTGGACCCCCTTATGTCGGGCTGCTCTGTTGTTCCTCCAGCCCTGGGGATCCTCACCTCACCACGTCACCTCCCTCTTTTCATGTGTGAGAGTGCTGTTTTGGTTGTTTCTGGTTTCCTGCATTTACTGGTCATCGGGCAGAGCCAAGAGGCAAGCTTAGGCCACCCCGTCCACTCTAGAAGGACCTCAGGGCATGCTGAAGGGCTTCTGGTTTCCAGAAAGTGTGTGTTCCAGATGGTAGGGGGTCGGCAGAGCGGTGGGAGCTCGGAAGGATTCTGCTATGGCAATGGGGCAAAGGGCCATGGCAGGAGGCAACTTAGAAGAGCCTGGGAGGTGAGGATGAAGGTACAGCAGAAGGGGAGGAAGGGGGAATGGGTGCACGCATATCCAGCACTTCCAGAGACTGAGTGGGGTGCAGGATGCAGGGCTCAGACTGGGTGTGGCAGGGCTGGTGCCTAGCAGAGGAAAGGGGCCAGCTCCACACTGTGTCCCTGGCGCGTCTGGGGCAGTGCACACAGAAGAGAGGGTTGCGGAGACTCCCCGCCCCACCCCACGACAATGACCGCTCTGATTCCCTGCCCCCGCCCAGCTCTGGGGTGGCGACAATGGTCATCTGTCTCCCACAGCTGGAGCCTGGCACTAGGCGGGTGCGAGTGCGGGAGGGCCCAGGTGGAAGCAAGGGCACGGCTCAGGGAGGCTCGAGAGGGCTTGCAGCTCTGGGGTGTGGTTCTCCTCTTCCTCCTGCCCCGGTGTCCATGTCCCGGAGGGAGCTGCGGGCTCGCAGACGGGTCCGCCCAGCTCCCCTGGGGCTGCCTTCCCAGTGTGTTCCCTGCTGCCCCTGCTCGGGTCTCCGGTTTCCATTGAGTCGGGAGGCGGTTGCCACGGAGACCAACGTGCGCGGGCCAGCCAATCAGCGTGGAGCTGCAGCTCCAGCTCACCTCCTGGATGAAGGAAGGAGGGGCAGGAGGCCGAGGAGCACCAGGACGGCGCCTCCACCTACCCCAGGGCGCCGAGGCCCCTGCGCCCTGCGTGCCGGCGACCCTCCCCACCCCGCCTCTTCCAGGCCCAGCTTGGGGTGATGTTCCCTGGGGTCCGTCCAGCTTCCGACTGGCCCCCCGAATGCTGCGGGGAAAGTCAGGGCCGTGCAGCGTGGAAGGAGGGCGCAGCCCAGGTCTGTGGAAGGCCGCCCTCCGCCACCACCGCTCCGCAGAGCTCGGGACGCACGCGCACGCTCACTCTGGGTGCCAGGCGGGCGGGGCGGTGCTGACGTCATCCGATGACCCACCCACCCCCTACCCCCTGGCCGAGGGGCGGTGGCGGCGCAGGCTCCACCGGACCGACGCACGGACAGACCCGGCACCGAGGGAAGGGCGCACGGTCAGGCCATGCCGGGGGAGGCTGCCCGCGCCGAGCCGCTGCTGCCGGAGGCGGGCAGGCCTGGGCCCCGCACAGGTGAGGCCTGGGGCTGTGCCCCCTGCGTATGTCTTAGCTGCCCTGTCCCTGCCTGTTCCCTCTGTCCTTCTCCCTTCTCCAGTCACCACCCCCCACCCCCCACCCCCCACCAATCCCCTCTGGTCCTTTTGGCGCCCTGCCCTTTCCAGCACCTGAATCCTGACAGCTGTGCCCCCACTACCACCCCCCACCCCCGCCTTGCATGCCCCAGGTCAGGACTGCAGGGAAGGGCAGAAATGGGTTGTCCTCCAGGGCCAGAAGCGAGGGGAGGGTCTGTGAGTATCCCAGGGCTCCGTGGCTCCAGGCCCGTGTCCCGCCCTCTGGGCCACCGCTGCCGCTGCCGCCCCATTGTCTTCAAGCAGCTGCGGGCCCTGGCCCAGCGGCTCTGGCCCAGAGGTGGGGGGGCTCTCAACTGCACCCCCCACCACCAGGGACACCCGCCCCTTAGATGCCTGAAGCCGCCTCAAGGCCGGTGACTGTTCTGGCCTTGGCAGATGAAGCAGGACTGGAGCTGGAGCCTGGGAAAGCCAGGGGCAAGCTGCGGGGGTGGGAGGACTAATCTGGGGGAGCAGGGTCTGGGGCCAGTGCCCTGAGGTGCAGACCTACATCCTTGGAGAGGCTAGGTCAGCAAGTGTGGGTGGGAGCTGATGGGGTCTGCCTGGTCTGGAAGGACCAAGCAGGGTGGCCCAGCAGGTCAGCCATGAGTGACCCCTAAAGGGCCAAGGGCACCTTGCTATGGATTAGTCACCTGGGAATGTCACCAGAGCTGCGTCCAGGGGCCTGGCCTTCTGGAGTCCAGTAAAGCAGAGGACTAAGACTCCCAGACTTAGGGTTTCAGGGTGCTTGATGACCTTGAATGCTTACAAAAACCTTTAACCTCAGGCTTCCCTTCCTTACTCCCCTTGGCCCAGCTCTGCCCTCCCCCTGCCCCAGGATGGGTTGGCAAGGGCACCTCCTGCTCAGTGCTAGGAGCCCGGTCTCCATCTGTCCCCCCACCACACCCACCTCCAGGCATTCGGTGTCTGTCACGGGCAGTGGACCCGAAGGACCCCCTTCTCGGGATCCCCTGGGCGCCTCAGGATCCCAGTAGTACGGCCCCAGGGCCCCGAGGGCCTGCCCCCATTGCTGCAAGCCGATGGACAAGCCGGGGAGAGCGCTGCCCCTTCGTAACAGCTTCAGCTCTCATCCAGGCAGGCACTCGACTTCACAGACACACAGCTGAGGCACGGATGTACTCGTGGGTCGTGGGGTGATCACGGACAATAGAGCAGGAACCCCCCTGAGTGGGCGGTCGGGGCCCAGGCAGCCCCTCTAACACTGCCCTGGGAGCAGCGCGCATAGTCCTGGCAGACGGAGCCCTTCCAGCCACCACGGAGAGGCCTGGCCAGCCCTCTCATCCCGCAGCCCCCAGAGCCCGTCCCTCACAGCAGCCCTCTCCCATGGGACCACCCCCACCCCGTGCTCCAGCTCAGCCTCCGCAGGACACGCAGCCTGAGGACACACACACAGCCCCGCTCCCTTCCTCCATGAGCCAGCTCTGGGAGCAGGAGCCGGGGCAGAGTCGGATGGCACCCCCAGAGGCTGGCCTCAGGTGTGGGCAGCAAGGAGAGGGACGAGGCAGAGAGGTGAGACCCCCACACATGCACAGGAGGTGGGAGACCTAGAGCATCGCAGGGCCAGCAGGGTGCACGTCCCCTGCCCCTGGGGGCCTTTGATGCAGGGGGTCAGGGGAGGTTGCCCACTGGGGGACGGCACCCAGAGACAGATGTTAGTCCCAGCCTTGCTGAGCCTCAGGAGCCGTACATATACACCCCCGAGCTGTGCCCTGGGGTTCGGAACTCTTGGAAATCCTCCCCCAGACACTCCCAGAGGGTGCCTGCCCTTCTCATCCCCTTCTCTTTCCACAGAGTCATCCTGTGACGTGGCCACGGCCACCATCCCAAGAGGGGACCGGCTGGAGCACTGTGCCCTGAGCCCTGGACCCAGCGCCCTGGCCCTGGACTTTCTGCCCAGCAAGCCGGGCGCCCGGCCCCCGCCCGAGGGAGCCAGCTGGGATGCAGGGCCCAGCGCCAGCCCCTTGGCCTGGGTGGTCCCCACAGAAGGTGCCCCCAGCCCAGGGACCCCCGAGGCCCAGCCTGCCGGGGGTCCTCCCCCAACCACCCTGGAGCCCCGAATCGTGATGGGCGAGGAGACCTGCCGGGCACCCCTGCCATCCAGGGCAGCCCTGCCAGAGCTCAGGGACCAGGAGGGTGGGCACCCCAGCCTGGACCCACCCCCCGAGTGGTGTTCTCAGGGTGACCCTCCTGTGCCTTGCCCTGCCCTAGACCCTGACTCCTACTTCACGCCGCCCTCCACCCCCACCGAGACCACCTGTGCCCTGCTCCTTGGCCCCGGGCCCCGCAGGGAGGCCCGGGAGGCCCCGGCCGAGCCAGGGGACTCACCGCCTGCCTCGCCCTCGGGCTCCTACATCACGGCAGATGGGGACAGCTGGGCCTCATCCCCATCCTGCTCCCTGAGCCTGCTGGCCCCAGCTGAAGGGCTGGACATCCCCTCAGGCTGGGGCTTCTCCCCCCCAGGCTCTGTGGCCGATGAGCAGGAGCTGCCCCCCACGGGGACCCCCGAGCCCCCGTCCCCAGAGTCCAGCATCTCAGCTGACAGCAGCTCTTCCTGGGGCCAAGAGGGCCACTTCTTTGAGCTGGATTTCCTGGCCGACGACCCCATGATCCCCGCCACCCTCCTGCCTTTCCGAGGCAGCCTCATCGTCCAGGTGGAGGCTGTGGACGTGACACCAAGGGCCCCCGAGGAGGGGGAGGAGCAGGACGAGGAGGTTCCTGTCCCCGGAGGGGGCCCAGCTGGGGAGGGCGAGGATGACAGCACGTTTGCCTCCTCCCTGCAGTCCCTGTCTGACCTCTCCATCACCGAGGGCATGGACGAGGCCTTCGCCTTCCGGGACGACACCTCGGCAGCCTCCTCCGACCCCGACTCGGCCTCCTACACGGGGGCAGACGATGAGAGGCTGTACAGCGAGGAGCCCCATGCGCAGCTGGCCACCCTGCTCCCGGACAGCTCCGGTGAGCCTGCTCCTGCCGTCCCCGTGGGAGGGGCTGACCAAGCCTCTGCTGCTGCAGCAGTCCCTCACGCCCGACAGGAAGCCTCGGTCCTCACCGGGGGGACCCCCAGGGCCTGGGAGAAGGAGAAGGCCTCCATCCTGGGCCTGGCGCCTGCTGCCGTAGACACAGCTCAACCCAGACTGGAGGATGATGGCACTGCCTTAGGCCCAGCGCCTTGGACCTCCCCGGAAGGTAGAGCCTTCACTCCAAGCCTAGACTCTCCGCAGAACCTGGAGAAAGAAGTGGGCCAGGACCCCGACTCTGTAGCCACACCCCTGCCCCTGCAGGATGCGGGCCTCCCCTCAGGGCAGGGGGCCCCTGCAGAGGCCAGGCCTGAGACCCTGAGGAGAGACACAGGCTGCATGCCAGGGACTGAGCCTGTGGTCGCTGCAGTCCAGCAGGAAGGACGAGTGACCTCGGAACTGAGGGCAGCACCCGAGGAGAGGGACACAAGCTGCACTGAAGGCCTAGAGCCCTGGGCCTCATGGAGAACTGCAGGCACTTCCAAGCCTGCCATGGAGGCAGCCGTAGATCCCCCCGAGCCTGCCACAGACGCCGTGAAATGCCCTGGACCTGACACAGAGGCCACAAATTGCCCCAAGCCTGTCATAGAGACCCCAGAATGCACAGAACCTGCCACGAAGGCCCCAGAACATTCCAATTCTGCCATTGAGGCCCTGGAATTCCTCGAGCCCGCCACGGAGGCCCCAGAATATTCTGAGCCTGCCATGGAGGTCCTGGAATGCCCAGAACCTGCCACAGATGCCACGGAATTCCCAGAGCCTGCCACAGAATTCCCAGAGCCTGCCACAGAGGCCCCGGAGTGCCCAGAGCCTGCCACGGAGACCCCAGAACATTCTGAACCTGCTATGGGGACCCCAGAGCCGGAACACCCAGAGCCTGCCACGGAGACCATGGAATGCCCAGAGCCTCCCACGGAGGCCCCAGAATGCCCAGAGCCTGCCACGGAGGCCACGGAACGCCCAGAGCCTGCCATGGAGGCCCCGGAATGCCCAGAGGCTACAGAATGCCCAGAGCCTGCCACAGAGGCCCCAGAATGCCTAGGGCCTGCCACGGAGGCCACGGAACGCCCAGATCCTGCCACGGAGGCCCCGGAATGCCCAGAGCCTGCCATGGAGGCCCCGGAATGCCCAGAGGCTACAGAATGCCCAGAGCCTGCCACGGAGGCCACAGAACCCCCAGAGGCTGCAGAATGCCCAGAGCCTGCCACGGAGGCCACAGAACACCCAGAGGCTGCAGAATGCCCAGAGCCTGCCACGGAGGCCACAGAACACCCAGAGGCTGCAGAATGCCCAGAGCCTGCCACAGAGGCCCCGGAGTGCCCAGAGCCTGCCACGGAGACTCCAGAACATTCTGAACCTGCTATGGGAGCCCCAGAAGCCTCAGAGCCTGCCATGGAGGCCCTGGAACACCCAGAGCCTGCCACAGAGACCCTAGAACATTCTGAACCTGCTATGGGGGCTCCAGAAGGCTCAGAGCCTGCCACGGAGGCCCCGGAATGTCCAGAGCCGGCCACGGAGGTCCCAGAACATTCTGAGCCTCCCACAGAGGCCCCAGAAGACCCAGAGCCTGCCATGGAGGCACCAGAACTTTCTGCACCTGCCACAGAGGCCCCCAAATGCCCCAAGCTTGCCACGGAAGTTCCAGAACTCTCTGAGCCTGCCACGGAGGCCCCAAAACACGCAGAGCCTACCACAGGCCCCCCTAGGCCTGCCATGGAGACCGCAGACCCACCCAAGCCTGCCTCCATTGAAGAGGAAGTAGCCGAGAGCCTGCTGGTGCCTGAGCAGGGAACCAGTCCCAGTACGTGTGTGTGTGCTGGTGATGGAGCCGATCCCCACTTGTCCCCGAAGGAGGCCCCAGGGGGTGAGAATCAGGGGGCTGGAGGCCTCGAGTTGGCACCCCAGGGTGCTCGGAAGGTTCCTGGAGATAGTGGCCCAGAGGTACATGTTGCTGCTCGCCCTGAGGTTGGCCACACATGGCCCGAGAGCCCAGCGGAGGAGGGAAGAGCCAGCCCCAAGCCCAAGTCTCCCATTGCTGTGGCCTCAGGAGCTGGGCCGGGCTCCTGCTCTGAGTTTCCACCGAGGTCCGGGCCCAGGCCTGGCAAGGGCTGCCCCAAAGAGCCTGCCCCTGCCTCTCCAGCACCCTCTCGGCAGCTGAAGCCCGTGCTAGGCCTGGGCAGTGGAGAGAGGGCTCAAGTAGCACCCAGAAGCCCCTGCTCATCCCCACCACAAGCCCCCAAAAGCCCTGCCAGGGGCCTGTCCAGTGTGCCCCAGGGCAGGCTCCTTGGCCCGGAGCCCTCTGCTCCTGGGACCCCCACAGAGGCAGCCCCATGCCCCGTGGTACCCCTCCCCCCCTGCCCTTGCCAGGGACCTAGGGAAGACTCGGTGGAGGGCAAGGAGTCCCTGGGCTCTCCGGGCCTCCAGCTGCCACGGGCAGGAGCCCAGCGGGCAGTGGCTGCCTTCTCAGGAACCACGAAGCCTCCTGGGGCCGGGCATCGGCTCGGCCTCCCGCCCCACTCCCCCCTCCTCAGCCCCAAAACAGCCCCCACCGGGGACACCCATGCCAAAGACCAGGCCTGGAGGATCTCGCCCCCCTGCCAAGTGCCTCCTGGCCCTCGAGGGCTCCAGGCCACCGAGCAGCAGGATGATCAGGACAGCCTGGAGGAAGGTGAGGCGGGCCGGGGCTGGAGCACTGTCCTGAGCCAGGGACCAGAGGTGGCGAGTGGGAGGGCCATGGCGCTGAGTTAAGAGGCAGAAGCGGTCCTCACGCACACACACACCCATTCCATGCCCAGACTCGCCACCGAGGGCTCCAGGATCCGGCCAGCACTCAGACAGCCACGGGGAGTCATCGGCAGAGCTGGACGAGCAGGACCCCTCAGGAGCACAGACAGCTCCGCGCCCGGCCCAGGTACCCAGCCCGGGCGGGGGAGGCTGCACCCCTGGGAGGGCTCCACCCTCGGGTGCTCAAACCCCGTCTTCTCCAGGCCCCAGCAGGCAGCAGCAGCGAGGAGACCGTGGCCAAAGCCAAGCAGAGTCGCAGTGAGAAGAAGGCCCGAAAGGTGGGTGGGGGCCCTGCTGGGGCTGCTGCACAGGGGGAGGGCCCTGCTGCATCAGGGGACCCCTCACACCCAGTGGCTGACACCACCAGTGAGGCCATCGGGTCGTGAAGCTGCTGGGGTCAGAGCCTTGATCGAGACTGTGCCCACAGGCTCTACCCAGAGCGCACAGAGGGTCCTCCAGGCTTGGCGGCAGAGTCCTTGTTCCCCCATCATTGTGCTCTCTCCCCCGGGCCCGCCCACTCCTCCCTACCCCACCTGGGACCCCCGGGGCCGATGCCCAGGTCTGAACACCAACCCCCCTGCCAGGCGATGTCCAAGCTGGGCCTGCGGCAAATCCAGGGCGTCACCAGGATCACCATTCAGAAATCCAAGAACATCCTGTTTGTCATCGCCAAGCCTGACGTCTTCAAGAGCCCGGCCTCGGATACCTATGTGGTCTTCGGAGAGGCCAAGGTCTGGCCAGCTGCGGGAGAGGGTGGGGGCCTGGGGTGTGGCTGGGGCGCGGGCCGGGCTGACCACTGTGCCCCTGCAGATAGAGGACCTGTCCCAGCAAGTGCACAGAGCTGCTGCTGAGAAGTTCAAAGTGCCCACAGAGCCTTCTGCCCTGGTCCCCGAGTCTGTGCCTGGGCCGCTCGTGAGGCCTGAGTGTGAGGAGGAGGAGGAGGAAGAGGAGGAGGAGGAGGTGAGGCACAGGGACACGGGGGGGGGGGGGGGGGGGGGGGGGGGGCTGGGCGGGGTCTCACGGCCTTTCCTGGGGGTGGGGGCAGCCCTTGAACCTGCCGACTTGCGCCCCTCCAGGTGGACGAGGCGGGATTAGAGCTCCGTGACATCGAGCTGGTGATGGCGCAGGCCAATGTGTCAAGGGCCAGGGCCGTGCGGGCCCTGAGGGACAACCAGAGCGACATCGTCAATGCTATCATGGTGAGTGGCCGGCCCGCCCTCCGTGCCCCACGGCTGCCCTGCCGGGCCCCTCCCCAGCCCACCCTCTCTCTCTGCTTCTGCAGGAGCTCACCATGTAGCCTCGGACCACCCCTCGACCGCACGGCTCCGGCCCTGCCCCCGGCCCTGCTGCTCAATAAATGGGTCTCTCCTCTGGGCCTCTGCTGTCGCTCTTATGTGCCCCGGCGCGCGCTGCAGCCAAGTGGGATTTGTGAGGGGGTGGAGACGCCTCCTGGCTCTGCACAGAGCCCGAGGAGGAGGGAGGTCCTCCCTTCGGTGTCCAAGAGGGTGGAGATCTGTCCCCAGTGTGGGGGGTGGTCCTACCCACTCATGTTCCAGACGCAGTGGCCTTCCCATGGCCCCAGAGGCTGGGAGTCCTCTCTCCCCACCATGTCCCCAGAGGGTGGGGTCCATCCTGTGACTCCAGCAAGTGGGGGTCCACCCTCACCCTGTGTCCACAGTGCCCAGCCTGCCCAGAGATAGTAAGCAGTCACCTGGCTGTGGCCCAAGGTGTGGGCCTGGGGACTGGTTTTGGGAACGAACTCCCCAGACTCGGGGGCTCCAGAGGTTTAGCTGTGGAAAGGCATTAGTTTGGAGGGTGGAGTGGGCAGCGAGTGGCCCCCAAAGTTCTTGGCCTATCCTGGCCCCCAGCTCTGCAGTGGCCGTCCCGTGCTCTCCATGTTCCCTCTTCTCCAAAGTCCAGAGACCCACAGAGGGGGGCTGTGTCTGAGAGGGGCCCCTGGAGAGAAGGGAGCAGCTCCTGCCGTCCACACAAAACACGCAGACCCGGTTACACAATGCAGCCACCCCACCCCGGACTACCCACTACAGCCACTCACACCCGGGGGAGGGGGGGCTCTGCCTGGATGACTCCAGCTGTTCCAGATGCTTCCAGAGCAGGTTGATGTGCATTCGTGTCTGGAGACTTACCCCACGTCCCCTTAGCTCTGCTGGCCTGGGCCCACTACCAGCTCCTGGACAGCCCGAGCCAGAGGCAAGTCTGAGGGCCCTCCTCCCATCCTGACCTGCCACTGACCCCCGCCTGGCCCCCACATGGCCTCACCGTGAGCCCAGGGCTCTGTCCTCCCTTCGGGACCCCAGCACCCACCCTGCTCAGCTCGGGGCTTCCCACACGTGCTGTCTGGGGTCTCCCAGGGCAGAGGCACCTTCTAGGTAAGGACAGTATCTCCAGGGCCACCCTCACTGCCTCCCCATGTGCCAAGGGCAGGGAGGGGTCCAGCCCAGGGAAGACCTAGGAACACAGTACCCCTGCGAGTCCCCTGGAGACCAGGACTCTGGGCCCCTGGACTCCAAGATGACATGCTCTCGGTGGGTGGCGGGGAGGGCTGTGTTTCAGGGGGGTGGCAAGGGGTACGAGTTGGCAGTGGAGACCACCTGTGGTGGCAAGCAGACTGAGGACTGGGGGACTCAGGGGAAAGGCTGGAGGGTAGGCACCACGCTCAGGAACCCAGAGCCCACTCCCAAGGGTGAGGACCTGACCCTGGCACCAGCGGCCAGGTCCCCTGCTGCCCCCCCACCACGTCCATGAAGCAAAAGCCCCAATCCTGCCCTCCCGCTGTGCTGCGATGAGCACTAAAGGGCAGCAGGCCCCCAGGCCACAGTGCTCAGCCTGGACACACGGGCCCAGCTCCCACCCCATGATACCAGAAGCACGCTGGGACCAGAAATGAATTATTCACATCGCAGTAAACTTCTTTGAAGGTCTCTGAGAGTTTCGACAGAAACGTCGTGTGCAAAACCAAAAGGACCCCCAGGACCCCTCCTGGAGTGGGCCATGGGCACCGGCGCCCCGGGGCCGGGCCTTCACAGTAGAGGGCGCACCGGTGGCCCCTCCCAGCGCTGTCAGGCCGAGTCCCGGTCCATGCTGCAGCCCAGAGCCTCAATGTCATTGCTGATGTCCGAAATCATGCGGTCCCACTCGTCCCCTTCTGAGGGCACGGACTGGTCATCGGAGCTGCCGGTGGCCCTGTGCCCGGTGCAGGTGGAGGTGGAGGTGGAACTCAGGGCTCGCCGGTACCTGCCGAAGCTGTCAGTGATGATGCCCCGGCCGTCCTTCACCCCGATGGTCTCGAGGAAGTTCTCGAAGTGCTGGCTGTCCTTCTCTGGGATGAAGGGCCGCAGACCTGTGGACACAGAGGGGGCGTGATGCTGGGCCTCCTGGGGGAGAACAAGACTGCCTGCCTCGCCCGCCCGATGCCCAGCCCAGTCCCAACGGGCACCGTGGGCCCACGCAGGTCTCAGCTCTGTGACAGGTGGCTGACCCCCCCGCCCCCCCCCCAAGCAGGTGGAAGCCTATCCACAGGCCTCCCGCTGCAGAACAGAAGGGGCAGGCCGACCTCTAGGGCCACCCCCCACTTCGGTGAGAATAAGCCAGAAAGCACGGAGCTGGGGGTTGGGGCCTCAGACCCCGGCAGAGAGGTCACAGGGTCGGCAAGATCTCAGTGTGGACGCGGCAGGCGGGGCCTCCTGCCACATATCCCCTGTAAGTGGAGAGCTCTTCCGTGGCTGCTGACAAGGGCACAACCCACCCCCCTCGGATGGTGGGGGCAGAGCCCAGAAGCCTGCACCAGCCCCCATCAACCAGCATGCGGGAGACATAGCCACGCTGCCACCCCGAGGCTGCGGGCCAGTGTGCAGGGCCTTGGCCACCCAGCTCTCAGGGTTGGCACCTCAGCAAAGGCTGCTCCTTCTACTGGAAACGGGGTCCACTTCTCTGCCCGGCAAGCTCCTCATTGCCCACTGAAAGCCCCCGAGAGCCACCCCCGAGGAGGCCCCCCCTGGCCCCCAGTCGGGGATGCCCAGCTCCCCCAGCGGGGCTTACCGAGCAGCAGGAACTTGCGGCTGTCCCCGTACAGCTGCCGCAGGTTGATGCAGAACTCGTGCACGGACGCCCCATCACGGTAGTCGTGCAGCAGAGCGGCGAACTGCTGGATCTCCTGCGAGGACAGCTTGGTGCGCAGCTGCCCACGGCGGGCAGGGGTGCGGTGGTGAGCGGCGCCCACCGCGACCCCTGCCAGCCCACCCAGGGCGCCCCCACATGGAAACACGGGAGCCCCGCCCCCCGAAGTCCCTTCAGCCCAGCCTGCCCCGCGCACACCGTCAGCATGTAGTCCTGCAGCAGCTCTGTGGCAGTGGCGCTCAGCTCACTCTCGCTGACCGTCTTGGCGTGGGGCGCCGTCTGCATACAGAAGGACAAGGGCGAGACGCCGCCTGCGTGCACACACTCGGGGAAGGAACTGCAAGGACAGGAGCCGTGGGCTCGTGGCTCCTGGCCTCCACCTTGCGCCCGTGCCCCACAACCCCCCGCAGGCACACACTTCCAGCCAAGGGGCGCCCCCCGGGGTGTGGGGGCAGCCGGTGGGGGTAGGGACGGCGGGCAGGGTACTCACAAAGTGCTGGCTTCCGTCTCATAAGGCTCCTTCACATCCACCTTGGTGGAAGAGTCGTCTGCAGGGTGCGGAACACAGGCATCTGGTTACCCAGGGAGGGGCCCTGAGTCCGGGGGGACCTGCAGGCCTTCTTGGGCAGAGCCGCCAGGCCCCCAGGGGGCAAGCCTCAGGCAGCACCCACACCGGCTTCTCCTTGCGGGGACGGGTCTCCACAGGCGCCACCCGCTGCAGGTGTGGGCCTGAGTGTAATGCTCCGGTCTTTGGAGGACACACCAAATGGGAGCACTCCCCGAGGGCCAAAGACAGGATACGCGCCACCTATGGCTGCCGCTTGCTGTGCTGGGGCCCGGGTCACTTTGTCTCCTCTGCCCACTTCATACAAGGAGTGGGATCCCAGAAGTCGGACAACTTGCCCCCCAGTACAGGGCCGGGCGAGGGCAGAAGGTCAGAGGCAGGGCTGTCCCCCAGCCTGGAGCCGGTGGGCTCTGCGCATGCAGGGAGGCAGGACCCCAGCATGCCTGAGCCCCTCAAACCCGTGAAGAGCCTGGGGCGCAGCTGCTACCCAGGAAACACTGGCCAGGGGACCTAAGGTCTGCGTGTCACAGACTGAGGAGCACAGACACCATTCTGTGCCATTGCTGAGCTCCCAGAGAGGAGGCTGAGAACTGCGGAGTTGGGGTGCCCGGAGCAGGGGGCACTCCTGGCGTGTGGAACACGGAGCTAAGTACTTCACAGATAGAATGGGGTGGCTGCCACGTGCCTGCGTCCTGGGCAGCCTCGGCCCCAGAGGCCCTCACCCGAGAGCTGCGAGGTCGGGGGTTCCTCCCCCCACACGCCCCCTCCAGCCCCTGGCCCTCTGTTCTCAGGCAAGTAAAGGGACCTGAGCTAAGAAGTCCCTGCCCCCGACACGGTGCAGGAAGCCACCAGGCTACACGGTGTGGGAACGAGGCACTGGCGCGACGCTACGGGGACGGGATGACAGCATCACCGTGCGCCCACACTCACGTACCGCTGTGAAGGGACAGGTGGTGGGTGGGCGTCGAGGCCCCATCGAATATGGCTCTGTCCAGAAAGTCGATGGTGGACTCGGTGTACACAATCTGGAAGACCTGCCCCAGCAGAGAACACAGCTCCTCCGCAGCGACCTGCCGTGGGCACAAAGCCATTCCTTCCTGGGCGACCTGTTGGCCACCTGGCTCCTCAGATGCCCACCCAGCACCAGCACCGAGGGCCCTTGGCCTCCCACTGCCTCACAGGGCCACAGGGGGCCAAGCCCACATCTGGGAGGTGCTCTGGACCGGAAGGGACCCAGTGTGTCGGCTGCCAGCCCCCCTGCTCCCCCATCTGGCCCACCAACACCCTGCCCCTTGCCGCTGCCCCGGACTTGGGGACAGCACTCCCAGCACAGGACACGGCTTCACACACGTGCTGTTAAAGCAGGGTTCCCTCTGCAGTAGGGACTGGCCAGGGAGGCAGCCCCATGAGAAAGAACTGCCCTGCTAGAGGGTGGGCAGAGGCAAGGAGGGGCACTGATCAAAGGGTCTCTGAGGCAGGAGGTCCCCACTACAATCTTCTAGACACAGAAACCACACACAAGGAGGGCCCTGTGTCAGGGCTGTGGGAACCGCCTGGGTGAGGGGGTGGCAGGGATTTGGGAGAGAGGTATGGGAGAGCCCAGGGGGAATGGGAGGGGCCTGGGGCAGGCTGTGGGAGGGGCCTGGGCAGGGAGGCTGTAGGGGAGGGGCCTATGGGGGGAGGAACCTGGGTTGGGGCTATGGGAAGAGCCCAGACAGACTGTGGGCAGAGCAGGTGCCTGAGTCCCAAGTGCCATCCTCTCCTCACCTTGCTCTCTGTGGCCAGGATTACCAGGCAGCAGGCCTCCACAGGTCCCACTCCACTCTCTGACAGGGAGACTGCAGTGAGGCCTCTGGAACTTTCCGCGCACAGACTCTGGCTGGGGGAAATGCCAGGGTCCTGGGCTGAGAAGTCAAGAGCGTGGCAGGTTAGCACAGGTGTGGAACCTCGGGAGCAGGCTCTGGGCAACCACCACCTGGCTCAGGTAAGGGTCAGGCCTGCCCCACGAGTGCCCCTCCCCCGCCTTCCCAGCTAAGCTGCCCCCATCCTCACGGCTGGGCAGCTGCTCCCCGAGAACCATCACCCTGCAGGACCCTCCAGTATCCCCACCACGGACGATGCTGGGATCTCGCACCGAGACACGGAATGGCCAATAGTCAGCCGCCTTTGGTCTACAGCCAAGACGGTGTTCCCGGGCTTCCACTCACATGAGCCATGAGTACAAACACAATCTGGATGGTGGGGACGCTGAGGTATGCGGGCCCAAGGGCAGGAGCGTTGGGGACAGGACGTGGGCCCCATGAGCCCTGGCCCACGTCTCTAGTGCTCCACATCCCACCTCAGACAAGGGCAGCTCCCAGCGCACCCACAGCAGTGAGGGAGGCCCCAGCCCAGGAGGCAAGGGCACAGCGGCTTGGCAGACCGAGAGCCAGGGCTGGAAGTGAAGGCCCCCCCCCCCCCCCCCGCCCAACGCTGGGCTAGCTCTGCACACGCCCACCTCAGCACAAAGGGCACCTGAGGCTCGGACGGGGCTGGGGGCCAGGTACCAGGCAGAAGCCACCCTCCGGACAAGTGTGCCTGCAGAGCCCGGGGCCAGGCAGCCCACGAGCCCCGCAAATGTCAGCATGAGACCCCAGGACTGCACTGCCCACGGCAGCCACAGGCCACGGGGGAGCACGGGAAATGCAGCAAGCGCACATGGGGCCACGTGTGGAGTCTCGGGGTGGGGGAGTACAAAGAAGATGGGGCACGTTGGTATGCGTGGGTGGCTGAATAAAAGACACTAGTAACACCAGTAACTACACAGTGAGGACAGGCTGTGTCTGAAAGTTCCCGTCATGCCCCTGGCTGCGGTCACCCTGGCTGTCCCCACAGCTCTGGCTTCAGACACATCTGTCCTCTTACAGCCACGGAAACACCCTCCACGAGATGTCTGCACGGTCTGCTCCACCCTGCTGCGCCTGGACATCGGGTCACCGGCCCTCCGAGCCATGCCCGCCACACAGAGCCCCTGTAGCCAGACCCGAGCCTGCACACAACCCCCACCCCGTGCTGCCCCGGGAACTGGCGCGGTCTGGCCCTGCAGAGGTGCACACGTGAGCCTGCGCGTGGCAGGCACCCCATAAACATTAGCCATCACGCCCAGCGTACTGAGGACGGCTACACAGATGACCTCATATGCGCCACACTGGGGCTACAGGATTGCATAGGCTCAGGGTCGCAGGAACTCTCACATGCAAAAATGAGGAAAATGCCCAGGACACAGGAATTCCTTCTCTCCCTTTAACTCAGAAGCTCTCAAAGCTCTGGGTTCCCGTTTTCATCTCATTTTGCAAAGGATCTCCTATGGAGTTCATTCTCTCTGTCGCAGAAAACTGTTCCCCCTTTCTTAGCAATCTGCTCTAATGATTAATGCTGATACGTGTCCCACCACACAACAAACCTGTGAGGGGCCCAGCTCCCTACCCACTGGCTTCCACGCCTGCAGGCACTGGACAGAGGTCGGTCTTCCCATGGCCTTTTGTCTCTCAGGATGCCCCAGACCTCGGACTTCCTGTGGGACCATCTGCCCCCAGGTAGGGGAATGGGCAGTCCCCGTGGTGGGAGCCCTGACGAAGTGGCTTCCCAGGCCGGCCAGCCCCGCCACCGCCCTACTGGGGCCCCCGCTGGTCACTCAACCTCTGTGCTCTGTTACTCCCTCTGTGAAGTGGGAGAACAGGGTCCTCCTCACCACTGAGCTGGAGGTTACCCCAGGAAATCCATGTCCCGGGCTTTCTGCTAGTCTGAGACATTAAGACAGTTACACATGGGCAGCTTCGTGCTGTTCCAACTGAAGTAATGCCCATCATTCAACAGTAGATGTTCACCAAAGGGAAACGAGGGATAAGCACAGCAGAGGGAGGTGTGGGTGGGCCCGCAGCAACCCTGCCAGATTGGTGCCGCGAGAGCCCCCAAGCTCAAGCGGTCTCACGAGGACACTCACTAGGGCCTGACTTGTAGGAAATCTCTCAGATCCACCCTGAACTGCTGACCTCAAGTGGAAAAGCAACTTTCCCTCTGCACCACCTGAGGGCCCCTCAGCCCCTACCCCATGCACTTTGGAAATGAACAGCTTCAGGACCCCACCTGGCCCTAGAACGCCCAAAGGGGCCTGGGACAAGATCAGTACGGCAGCGCCAAGCTCAGAATCCCACCCAGAGGGGCCTGACGTCTCTGGTTGTGTCTCAGTGACTTGGGACCAGACAGAGGGGGTAGGAGGGGGCAGCTCATCCAGAGGCGACACTGGGCTCCCAAGCCTGGAGGGCAGGGTGGACCAGGTGGCCTGGGGGCCACACCTGGTTTGCGATTCCTCCTGACTCTCTTACAAGGACATGCTCAGCACGTCTCTCAAGGAGCTCCCCGATGGTCTGGTCTCCTCTTCGTACCCAGCTCTGGGAAGCCTGTGGCCACCCACATGGCGGCAGCGCTGAGCGGAGGCCCGCTCTCGGGCGGCGGCTGACCCAACGCTGGGGAAACTACGTCCAAAGCGCCACTGCATTCCTAGACTCACCCCTGAGGACAGAGCTGTGGGCCGCCCCTGCCAAAGATGCCCCCTCTCCCCACCCCCCTCCATACCTGTCTTCAGGACCACCAGGTGTGAGGCGTCATCCCGCACGTAGGACACGGCAGCGATGTCGTGAATGGGGACCCTGAGGATGGTGTCCTCCCCATCCCTCCAGGCCAGCTTGACGTTGTAGGCAGACAGGCTGATCACAGCATCGTGCTCCTGGGTCAGGTGTCCGGGAAGCTGGTGGGCTCTCTGGAGGGGACCGCAGTGCGTCAGAGTCGCAGGCCCGGCTGCAGTCCCCAGGGACCCTGCACTGTGCCCAGGCCAGCGCTCCCCCTACGGCCGCGCCAGGCCCGCTCCGGGAGCTCTGTGGCTTCTGCAGCTGCTCTTACCCAGACCTGGGGTTGTGCTTTACACGGCTGGAAAATGTGAATTCTGAAACAGCCCCAAACCACAAGGAGCAAAGTCCAGAGAGGAAAGTTCACGTTCAGACAGGCTCAGTCTTTACGGCCCGAGAGCCGAGCACACCCATGACGTGATGGGATGCGGTCATCCCTGTCATCCCTCCCAGCCGTGAAGGCCCAGCGTCCAAGGACCAGGAGCTGGGGTTACAGTACGAGGGCCAAAGGTCAGAGTTCGGAGCTGGAGCAGATGGATGGTCAGAGGTTGGGGTTAGGAGGTGTCAGAGGCCAGGGGTCAGAGGTCAGGGTAAGAAGGATGGCGTTACCTTTGCATTATCTATGAAATGCAGGATTTCGGTCCTACTGGAGGGATTCAGGTATCCTGGTATGGACGTTAACTGACCCAAGTACTGCAAGAAAGTGAGGACAGATGCTACTGTGAGAAAGGGACAATGAGCCCAGACCACCACGGACACAGAGAACGGGGCTTGGCCTCTGCCTTCTGCCACCGGAACTTCTGGCTTGGCTCTGGGGGGCAGGAGGGGGGCCTCTGCTGGGAAGTATGCTCTGAATTCCTGGCGAAGTCTCCACGGCCCAGGAGGCGCTCCCACACTTCCAGCTGTACGGCACCATGAGGACTGTTAGCCGTCACAGGGCCCCCTCAAGGACAACCAGCTCCGCCAGGGACGGAAATGCCCGGCTCCAGCCGAAAGTGGGGCAACAGAACGAGAAGCACGTGTGTTCGTCACAGTCCGGGGCGCAGGCTCCCTGGAGGACTGAGACAGAGTGACCACAGGATGGGAGCGCGCACTCCTCCCTGCACGTCATCCTCCTGCGGAAGGCCTGTCCACCGCCATCCGTGGCCCCGTAGGTCACGGCCAGCTGACGGCAAGGCACGCTGAAAGGCGAAAACGCCCTCTGACCAGCCAGGGCAAGCACCACGACCAGACGCAGACACGGCAGGGCCGTTCTCAGGGGCCACGGGACCCAAAGGTTAAAGCAGTGGGACTGGGACACCTGGGGGGCTCAGTTGGTGAAGTGTCTGTCCTCAGCTCATGATCTTGGGGTCCTGGGGTCGAGCCCTGTGTGGGACTCCCTGCTCAGTGGGGCCTCTGCTTCTCCCCCTTCCTCCGCCTCCCGCTCCCCCTGCTGGTGCTCTCTCTGTCAAATAAATAAATAAAATTTTAAAATAAATAAAATAAAATGTATAAATAAAGCAATGGGATTAATGATTAACAGATTAATGAATTGATCTGTTCTAACAGAAAAAGTGAACATCATGCTTCATGGGCAATGTAGAGAGACAGAAAGGCTACACACGTCAATGGGAAATGCCAACGATCAAAACCACCATAACGGACACGAAGAGTGACGATTCCGTTGACGGACATGTCAGTAGGCTGGACACAGCCGAGGGACGGGTCAGTGTACGTGCAGGCACATCAAGATGTATTGCAGAAACTTCCCAAACTGGAAAGCAGAGGATAAAGCATGAAGAAGATGGAACAGGATATCTAAAAACGGTCAGGAAATTCCAAACACAGTTGTGCTGCGCGTCTGGCGGGAGGACCAGGAGAAACACTAACGAACGACAGGCACCAGACCACGGATCTGGGGACTCAGCACGGAGGACACACAGGGAAGGAAAGGGAAAGGGGAGTAACCGAACCTAGCTTGTCGTAGTCAGACTTTGAATAATCACGGAGAAAATGTTGAGATAAGCTTCAGGACAGAAGCACCTTAGCCACAGAAGAAAGGATAAGAACCGGATCACTCTTATCTTATCTGCGCGCCTGGGAAGCTCAGTCAGTTGAGCAGCTGGCACTTGGTTTCAGCTCAGGTCGTGATCTCAGGGCCCTATGATGGAGCCCCACATCAGGAGCCTGCTTAAGATGCCCCTTCCATCTCCCTCTGCCCGCCCCCCCCGCCACTCGCACAAGTTCACTCTCACTCTCTAAAAGTAAATAAATAATTTTTTTAAAAAGGGGGGGCAGGGAGCCTGCTTCTCCCTCTCCCATTCCCCTTGCTTGTGTTCCCTCTCTCACTGTGTCTGTCAAATAAATAAATAAAATCTTTTTTAAAAAAAGAATGAGGGCATCTAGATGGCACAGTCGGTTAAGTATCTGCCTTCAGCTCAGGTCATGATCCCGGGGTCCTGGGGATCGAGTCCCACATCAGGCTCCCTGATCAGCAGAGAGCCTGCCTCTCTCTGCCCCTTCCCACCCCGGCTCATTCTCTCTCTCACAGAAAAATAAATAAAAATACTTTAAAAACAAACAAAAAAAAGAATGCTGTCAGACTTTTCTTCAGAAACTATGCAAGCAAGACAGGAATGAAACTCCAAAGCATTGACAGAAACCCATCAACCTGCCATTCTGTATCCAGTGAAACCAGTCCTTCAAACAAAGGAGAAATAAAACCTTTCCCCGACAAACAAAATTTGAGGGATTTTAGGATTTGTTTATTTATTTGAGAGAGAGAGAGCATAAGTGTGTGCACACACTCTCAATCCCAGGGTTATGAGTTCAAGCCTCATGTGGGGCACAGAGCTTACTAAAAATGTGTTTTAACTTTTTTAATTTAAAATATTTTTTTTTAAGTTTTATTTAATAATCTCTACGTCCCACATGGGGAGGGACCTTACATAATGGAAACAGTTCTCTGAGAAGATGTAACAATCCTCCACATGTAGGTACCTAACGACAGAGCATCAAAATACATGAGGCAAAGACTGATGAACCCTGCAAGGAGAAATAAATGAATCCACAAGACGCCCCCCTCTATCAGAAATGGACAGACCCAGCAGGCAGAAAATCAGTGAGGACACAGGTGAACTCCACACCCTCAAGCAGCAAGATGTAACTGAAACTTACAGACAACTTCATCCAAGAGACGAAGAATACACATTCTTCTTAAGAAACAGCACATTCTAGGCCACAAAACACACCTTACTTAACAAATTTCAAAGACTAGAAATCATACACAGTATGTTCTCAAGTCACAATGGAATTCTTTGAAAGACACAACTATAGCTATAAGGCTCCTGGGTAGCTCAGATGGTTAAGCGTCTGCCTTCCGCTCAGGTCATGATCTCAGGGTCCTGGCATCGAGCCCTGCATCAAACTCCCTGCTGCTTCCACCTCTCCCTCTACTGTTCCTCCTGCTTGTGTTCTCTTGCTCTGTCAAATAAATAAAATCTTTAGCCGCACCTGGGTGGCTCAGTCAGTTGGGCATCTGCCTTCCACTGGGGTCATGATCCCATGCTAGGCTACCTGCTCAACGGGGAGCCTGAATAAACAAATAAAATCTTATTAAAAAATCCCTTATCATGGGCACCTGAGTGGCTCAGTTGGTTGGGCGACTGCCTTCGGCTCAGGTCATGGTCCCAGAGACCCGGGATCGAGCCCCCTGCTCAGAGGGAGGCCTACTTCTCCCTTTCTCACTCCCCCTGCTTGTGTTCCCTCTCTGTCTGTGTTTCTCTCTGTCAAATAAATAAATTTTTTAAAAAATCCCTTATCAGAAGGTTGCTTTCTTAAGTATAAAATCAGCCAAAGAAAGAAAGAAAGAAACAACTATCAAAATTCACATAAAAAGAAATGGATAATCTGAGTAGACATATGATCTAGTAAAGAAATTGGGGGCGCCTGGGTGGCTCAGCTGGTTAAGCGACTGCCTTAGGCTCAGGTCATGATCCCGGAGATCCGGGATCGAGTCCCACATCAGGCTCCATGCTCGGCGGGAAACCTGCTTCTCCCTCTCACTCCCCCTGCTTGTGTCCCCTCTCTGGCTGTATTTCTCTCTGTCAAATAAATAAAATCTTTAAAAAAAAAGAAAAGAAAAAAAGAAATTGAACTAATAATTAATTACCTTCTAAAACAGAAAGCACCAGGCCCAGACAGGTTCACGGGGTAATTCTACTGTTACACTAAAGGAAGAAATACCAATTCTTTATAATCTCTTCGAGAAAATAAAAACAGAGAAAACATCCTAACACATTCTATGAAGTATCACGACCCTAATATCAAAATCAAAGAAACTACAAGGAAGGAAAAACTATGGATTAATATTTCTCATAAACATAAATGTAAAAATTCTCAACAAAATATTAGCAAATCAAATCCAACAAGGTATAAAGATATTTATACAAATTATATAAAGATAATAAATATACACAATGACCAAACTGCATTTATCCCAGGTAGGCAAGGCTAATACAAAATTTAGAAATAAATTACTATAATCCATCACACATCGACATTCTGAAGAAGAAAAATAGGATCAGATCAACAGATGCAGAAAAGTGTCTGACTGCAGCCAATACCCATACATAACAAAAACACTCATCAAACGAATAGAAAGAAACTTTCTTTCTTTCTAGAGGAGGAAGTGGCTGAAGCGCACCCAGAACACAGCGGCAGGCCCAGGTCAAGGGGCTGAAACTTCAGGAAAGCTGCTTTCAACAACTGTCTGTGTGTGCTGGGCAGCGCTGTCAGGAGACACACATTCGCTCTGAAAAGGTTCATATTTCACCTTCTCTCAGTTGGGATTTGGGGAGAGGGGATAAAGCTAAACTATGCATTGGTTTCCCCACCCTCTCGGGGCTGGGAATCTACCTCTGCAAGAGCAGTTGGAGAATAAATAAGCAGCACATGTAACCACTGGCTCATACTCAGCATCTCACCAGCAAACATTCCAGAATGTTTCCAGAGAGCTTCGGGGGGGCGATGCCTTTCCATCCACTTCTTACGTGCACATGTCAACCAAACAAACGTTTGTCTACATCCACCAGTATTAAATTTCATCTATTCTCACAGTCCCTAATTTCAAAACTTACTACAAAGCTATAATACCCAATGTGGACAGACACATAGACTGATGGAACAGAACACAGTCCAGAAAGAAACCCCCACGTACACAGTCAGTTGAATTTTGACAAGGCAGCAAAGACCACCGATAGGAAAAGGACAGTCTCTTCAACAACTGATGCTGGGAAAACTAGAGTTCCACACAGAGCAGAAAGAAGTTCGTCCCTGACTTCACACCATATACAAAAGTTAATTCAATGGCTCAATCACCTAAATGTAAAACCTAAAGCTCTAAAAGTCTTAAAAGAAAACAGAGGAAAAGCTTCATGACATAGTATTTCACAACAATTTCTTGGTTATGACACCAAAAGCACAGGCAATAAATGAAAACAGATAAACTGGACCTCATCAAAATTAAAAACGTTTGTGCATCAAAGACTGTAATCAACAGAGTGGGATGACAACCAACCAATGGGAGCCAGGATGAGCAACTATGCATCTGATATGCAATCGATATCCAGAATATATAAAGAACTCCTACAACTCAACAACCAAAAACTAGACCTGATTAAAAAATAGGCAAGGAACTTAAAACAGACATTTTTTCTGAAGAAAAGATACAGAGAGCCAATAAGCACATGGAAAGACGTTCAACATTACTAGTCATTAGGGAAATGCAAATCAAAGCCACGATGAGAGACTACTTCACACACCCTTTCTGATGGCTCCCATCGAAACAAAAAATTATGTGCTGGTGAGGATGTGGAGGAGCGGGAACCGTGGCACACTGCCGGTAGGAGCGTGAAATGGTGTAGCTGCTGGGAAAACACTTGTTAATTCTTCAAAAACTGAAAAACAGAATCACCATATGACCCAGCAATTCCACTTCTGGGTACACACCCAAAAGAACTGAAAACAGGATCTCAATAAGACCACCTACTTTCCCGGCAGTGGCATTCCTAAGCACGACAACATGGAAAGCAACCCAATGTCCATCGGCAGATGAGCAGTGAAACCAGCTGGGGCCCATTCCTCAGCTCTGGAAGGGGAAGGGACTCCTGCAGCGTGCCCCGGCAGGGATGGACCTCGGGGATATCATGCTAAGTGAAATACGGCTGTCGCAAAAAACCAAATATTGTATGATTCCACTCGTAAGAGGTCCTTGGAGTGCCCAGACTCACACTAGAGAGGTGGCCAGCAGGGGCTGGGGGAGGGAGAGTTTTGGTGTTGGGAGAGCTCTGGGTTTACGAGAGGAAAAGAGTTATGGACAGAGATGGACGGTGGCAATGCCCGCCCAACACCCCAAATGTACTTAATGTTCCAAACCGCACACTTAAATTTGGTTAAGATGGGGAACTTTGTTGCATGTGTTCACACACACACACACACACACACACACACACACACATGCACACACAAGCAGCAAGGAAGCCCAGGGGCGCCCAGGTGGCTTAGGTGGCTGGTCGTGCAACTCTTGATCTCAGCTCAGATCTTGATCTCAGGGTCACGAGTTCAAGCCCCGCGCTGGGCTCTATGCTGGGCATGGAACCTACTTAACGACAACAAAGCAAAAGCAGAGACTGGAACAGACACTTGGGTCCCCACATCCACAGCAGCATATTCACAATCGTCAAGAACGACGGCAACGTCACCAGCTGACAGATGAACGGGGCAGTGAAGGGGGTACGTACACACCAGAGTCGTGCTCAGTGTTAAAAAGAAAGTTCTGGGGCGCCTGGGTGGCTCAGTTGGTTGAGCGACTGCCTTCGGCTCAGGTCATGATTCCGGAGACCCGGGATCGAGTCCCACATCGGGCTCCCTGCCCGGCGGGAAGCCTGCTTCTCCCTCTCTCACTCCCCCTGCTTGTGTTCCCTCTCTGGCTGTGTTTCTCTCTGTCAAATAAATAAAATCTTTAAAAAAAAAAAAAAAAAGTTCTGTGATAAGTTACAACACAGCTAGCACAGGTGGACGTGAGGCTGAGTGGAAGGGGCCAGTCACAGAAGGACACACGGCGTGACTCCACGGGCACGTGGCCCCCAGTGCAGTCCCGTCCACAGAGAGCAGAGTGGGGACGCTGGGGGACATATGGGGAGCAGGTGTTCCATGCGGACAGAGCTTCCTTTCGGGAACATAAGAAAGTTCCAGACAAAGACGGTGGCGGTGGCCACAGAGCAATGGGGGCCGTGCTTAATGTCAATGAACCGCACACTTAAACCGGACTGAGATGGGTTAAGATGACAAATGTTGTCATATATACATATATTTTTAAAAGATTTTATTTATTTATTTGACAGAGTGACAGCACATGAGCTGGAAGGAGGGGCAGAGAGAGAGGGAGAAGCAGGCTCCCTGCTGAGCAAGGAGCCCAACACGGGGCTCGATCCCAGGACTCTGGGATCATGACCTGAGCCAAAGACAGACACTTAACTGACTGAGCCACCCAGGTGTCCCTGTCATGTATATTTTACCATAACAAAAAATTATCTTATTAGTTTTACTCAATAATTTCATTTGCTAGCAATTTTTGAATCCTAAGCAGCGCAGTCCTGCCGGTGAAGGGTCCATCCCAGCTTCAGGGCTTTGCTGAAAAGCCCGTGACCTGGGGCGCGTGCAGCACTGCAAGGGACTGCACCACCCCCACCCCTGCGCCGTGAGCCCTGGGGGAGGTGATGTCACCCGTCTGGTCTCCATCTCTTAGCTCCACCCAGCTTCAAACCCAGCTAGCACATCCCCAGAGAGGATCCTACTCTCTTCATAGAAAGGGGAGCCGCCATTCATCGTTTCACTGTAACATAATTCTTGGTAAAGCACTTTCATTGTGGCTGTCATCCTTGTTACAATTCCAGATGGGACCAGGTGTGCCTCCTGGACAGGGCTTACCACACACATCCCACAGCCCCGCAAAGTCCCCTAATGGCCACCCTGTGCCCCTACAGGGGGTCAGTGCCCCGGTCAGCAGTGGCCGGCACACACCCGCTGCAGGGGAAACGGTGTGGGGCGCGGGGCCAAGCAACGAATCACAGCAAATCAAGGGCACAGCTACAGAGGGGTGAACATGATGAAGCGTGAGAGGCCCCGCGGGGACGCATGGCTAGCAGTCACCTCTGTCAACGGCCCTGGCATCGGCGAGGTGGAAGATGAGATAGCCGGACCATCTTGGCAGCCACTCCTGCCGCCCCACCGGGACCACCACCAAGCCCACACTCAAGCTCCATGCACAGGGAGTGCTTCCAAAAATCCCTGCTGATGGGGCACCACAGAAGTCCGTTTTTATACTGACCCCAAGGTGGCCTTCCAACGATGTCCCCCCCAGCTGGACTGGGTTGGCAAGATCCCCACAACAGAGCGGGGCCTGATGGAAGGAGGGGCAGGACTTCCACATGAGGCCAGGGACACTGGGGCGGGTGCACGACTTCTCAACATGCCAGGCCTGGTCAGGTGGCCCGTCCCCTCTTGTTGGAAGACAGACAATACGATGCACGCACACACATGTACCACAGCATGGCAAACTGTGGGTGAAGGCTTGAGAGGGTTCAGAGGTGGGTCCGCTGGATGGGGTCCCCCGTGTAAGGCAGGGAACCCCAGGCTGCTGCTCCCTCTGCTCCCGGGGGGGCCGGGAAGATACCCCACTCTGGAGGACGAGAAGCTCCGAGGAGCAGCTGAGAGCAGGGGTCGCTCACAGAACTGGGCACCTCGGAGCGAGGGGACAACAGGACCCCAGGGAGCAGCACCAGGCAGTGGCACGGGGCTGCGGGAGCCGCAGCAGTGGCCGCGGAGTAACAGTAGGGTGTGGCCTGTGGGGGCCATGGGCCGGCTCCCACTGTACAGGAGCCCAGGGTGCCGCTTAATGCACACACATGAGGACACCCCTGACTGCACGGCTCAGGCACAGAGGACGATTCCTGACACGGGTTCCAGCCCCAGAAACATGGCTGAAGGAAGGCAGAGCCCCACGAGAAGGCACCCACAGCATCCCAGGCAGGTGTGCTGCACAGACGCCCCCAGCAGCCCCGGAGGGATGAGTCTCTCCGTGGAGCAACTGTGCCCTGGGGACCGGGAGATCCTTCACAGGTTTGGAATCATGATGCCAGCACCCCAGGATCCAGATGGCCCACCACGCATCCTCGGCATCCAGACCCACGTCCCCCGTGAGCAGGCATACCTAGCAGGAGCAGGCATACCTAGCAGCCTCCAGAATGCAGAAAAGGCCACATGGCAGCCCCCGAAACTCATCCCGCTGCTGCCCCTGACCACAGTTCCAAAGCAGGAACGATGTCACTGCCAGCAGCCAAAGCAGAGATGCGAGCTGCCCTCCAACACTTGCATGGCGCGGGGATGGCGGGCTCCACCTCACGCCCAGCCTGGCTCTGCAGACCTGGTGGGCCGTGGCCGTGGTCTGCAGGAGGGGGCTAGGTGGATTCTCTGTGAGAGAAGGTGACTTCATGGGATAAACACAATCCTCTCTGAAGCCGCCAGGAGCCATTCCCCATTTACCCCCCGGGGATGGGGCAAAGCACAGTCACGGTCCTACCCCAGAGCCGCGAGACCCCAGGAGACATGCATGGGGGCCTCTCCCTTAGCTCAGCCAACACGCAGCTAAGGGAAGGCGGAGGCCAAGCCAGGTTCACCTAGCTGGGAACAGACCAGCGCACAATAGTCCCTGTCCCAGTGACCGATGCCACGCCCCCACAGGGTGCTGTTCCGCCAGGGGGCCAACCAGGCTCCGGGTGGCGGGTCAGCCCCATGGGGGAGAAACACTCTTTCCTGGTGAGGACAGACACATATCCCAGGAATGGGTTCACCTGTCCTGCCTGCAGGGTGTCAGCCAGCTCCAGTCCGTCCCCAGGGAAATTTTGCACATACGGGTGTGGAGCACGGGCTGAGGTTCACGTTTTCTCTGCAGGTGTCCAGCAGTTCTAGCCCGTGAGGAGACCGTCCTTCCCCTGTGACCGCTGCATTTGCACCTTCGTCAAAGTGCAGCTGGGCATGGCAGTGAGGGTCCGTTTCAGGCTCTCGACCCCGTCCCACCGATACCGCGTGACAGCAGGTGGCCTGGCTCCTC
>PITA01021471.1:0-32732 GCA_004023965.1 Spilogale gracilis
CCTCCTTTATCAGGCTTTTACAGGGCTCCTTCCGATTTGCTGCACTATTCTTCTGTTCTAATCACCCAGCGGTCAGGTATCAGACAACTAAAGGACAGCCTCTATGCCCCACAGCCCACTGAAACCTGCTTACCCTGCCTTGCCCATTCCTTTCTGCAAAATCTTTTTTTTTTATAGTAAACTATCCTAATGGTGTGAGGTGATATGACTGTAGCTTGGATTTGCATTTCCCTGATAAGTAGTGATATTGAACACCTTTTTATATACCTGTTGTCCATTTGTATATCTTCTTTGAAGAAATGTCTGTTCAAGTCCTTTGTCCATTTTAAAAACCAGGTTTTTTTTTTTTAATTGAGTTATAAGGAGTTTCTTATATATTTTGGAGATTAACCTGTTATCAGATATATGGCTTGCAAATATCTCCTCCCTTTCTATGGGTTGCCATTTCATTCTGTTGATTGCCATACAGGAGATTTTTGGTCTGAGGTCATCTTACTAGTCTTTGTTTTAATGCCTATGCTTTTGGTGTCATATCCAAAAAATTTTTGCCAAGGCCAATGTCAAGGATCATTTTTTCTTCTAGGAGTTTTACAGTTTCAGGTCTTACATTTAAGCCACATTTTGAGTTTTTATTTTTCTCTATTGTATATTCTTGGCATTGTTATCAAAGATCAAATATGACCATATATGCATGGTTTTATTTCTGGACTTTCTGTTTTGTTCCATTGGTTTGCCTTATGCCAGTGCCAAACTTTGAAATCAGGAAGTCTGAATCTTCCAGCTTTGTTCTTCTTTATCAATATTACTTTGGCTATTCTGTTTTATTTTTTAATGAGCCCATATGAATTTTTGAATAGTTTTTAATAGTTCTGTAAAAAAAAAAAAAAAGCCGTATTGGAATTTTGATGAAGATAGCATTGAGTCTGTAGGTCACTTTGGGTAGTATAGACAGTTTAACAATATAAAATCTTCTACTTCATGAACATAGGATGTCTTTCCATTTACTTGCATCTCCTTTAATTTCTTCATCAATGTTTTTCAGTTTCCAGTGTGCTTGTACCATGCTTAATAGAAGCGGGGGGGAGTGGGCATTTTTTCTTGTTTTTGATCTTAGGAGAAAAGCTTTCAGTTTTTGATGCTAGCTATGGACTTGTATGTGACCTATATTATGTTGAGGTACACTAGTTCTATACCTAGTTCGTTGAGTGCTTTTTTCATAAAAGGGTTTTGAGTTTTGTTAAATGCTTTTCTTGCATGTATAGAGATGATCATGTAATTTCTATCCTTCATTTTGTTAATGTGATGTATCACATCTATTGATTTATATATGTTGAAACATCCTTGCATCCAGGGATAAGTCTCATTGGCCGTGGTGTATAACATTTAAATGTGCTGTGGAATTCAATTTGCTAGTATTTCTGGGGGGATTTTCATATCAATGCCCAGCAAGAATATTGGCCTATAATTTTCTTTATCTGGCTTTGATTTCAGTGTAATACTGGACTCATTAAATGAGTTGAAAATATCTTGTCCTCTTCAATGTTTTGGAAGAATTTGAGGAGGATTGACATTTTTTAAAGGTTTAGTAGAATTCTATAATGAAGTAATCTGGTCCTGGACTTTTATTTTGGGGGGATGTTTTTGATTACTGATTCAATCTCCTTATTAGTAATTGGTCTGTTCAGTTTTTCTCTTTCTTCATGATTTAGTCTTAGTGGTTTTTATTTATGTAGGAATTTATCCACTTCTTCCGGTTTATCCAGTTTGTTGGCACATAAAGATACAGAAACAAACCAAGTCCGTTGATAGATAAGTGGATAAGAAAATGTGCCATATATGAATGATGGAATATTATTCAGCTTTTAAAAAGAAGAAGATCCTGCCATATGTGAAAACATAGATCAATCTGGAGGACATTATGCTAAGTGAAATAAGCCAGTCACAGAAGAACAAATACTGCATGATCCATTTATATGAGGTACCAAAGAGAGTCAAACTTATAGAAGCAGATAATACAGAAGCATAGTGTTTGCCAGGGACCCATGTGGGATGAGAATGGAGTTTTGTTGTTAAGTGAATGTAAAGTTGAAGTTATGCTAGGTGAGTAGGTTCTAGAGATCTACTATACAAGGTAATGCTTATAGTTAACAATATAGTATCATGAACTTCAGAGTTTAAGAGAATAGGTCTGAGGTTAAATGTCTTTGCCATAAAAAAAAAAACAAAAAACAAAATTCAGAGGTACACAAGGAAATTTTGGGAGGTGTTGGATGCATCTATTATCTTTTTTTAAAAAAAATATTTATTTATTTGACAGAGAGAAACACAGCTAGAGAGAGACAACAAGGAGGGTGAGTGAGACAGGGAGAAGCAGGCTTCCTGACCAGTAGGGAGCCCTATGCTGAACTCAATCCTAGGACTCCAGCATCATGACCTGAACCAAATGCAGATGCTTAATGACCGAACCACCCAGGTGCCCCATCTTTTTTTATTTTTAAAGATTTTATTTATTTTACTTATTGATTTGTGCTCAGAGAGAGAGCACAAGCAGGAGAGTGGCAGGCAGAGGGAGAAGCAGGCTCCCTGCTGAGTAAAAGGAGCCTGATATGGGACTCAGTCCCAGAACCCTGGGATCATGACCTGAGCTGAAGGTGGATTCTTAACCAACTGAGCCACTCAGGCATCCCAATTGCATCTATTATCTTAATTATGGTGATGTATAACAGGTGTTTGCATATATCCAAACTCATTAAATTGTGCACATTAAGTATACATAGCTTTTTGTGTATCAATTATATGTCAGTAAAACTGTGAGAAATGTGAATGAGAAAATACATTAATATATTTCAAAATCCTCATTACATAAGCACTGAGTTGGATAAGACAGGTTGTTAAAATATTCCTTGGAGTTAAAAGTTACACTGGTTCCAGTGTGGATGAGATCTACAGAAAGTGTGAAAGAACCTCATGTCTTCTGGCAGCAACAACCTGGCAAAATTATCATTGGATAAGTCAGTCCATGATACCAAGTTAAGTTTTACAATTTATTACTTAGATGATTTAACAGATCTGAGTCTCAGGTTCCTCAGGTTCTGTAAAATGAATATAAATAGTTCCTAAACAGTGGCTATAAAGGTATAACAAATTTAATCATGAAAAATGAGGGACACTATTATTGTGAATTTGACAAAAATCCTCATTTTTCTCTTGACCAAAACTGTTGCAGAAAGCATAAAAATGAACAGTGAAACTCACATTGTACAGAACTCACAGTAAATAAAGCTGAGATATTCCCCCAATGATTATGAGTCAGTCTCTGGTTGATCCCACTGCACAAACCCCTATGGAACATAAAGAATTTATTCTCCTGTAGCACTTTTATTTAACTTCTTAAAAGTAGGGCACAACCTGATATAATTCTCATGTTTCCCCAAAGGCATCTCTCCCAAGATGCTGTAATGATGACAGCAATATTAATTAACATTCTGTTTGATTATCCATTAGTTTTCTTCATAATATATATAAGGCAATAATTTTACAAGTAATGAACAACATGGTATTTTCCCCACAGAATGTAATTGTGTACTTCAAAAAATTCATAGTGAAAAAATTGCTTAATTTTTATTTTGAAAACATTTTTTGTTACTTTAATAGTTTCTGAAACATGAAATATTAAATATTGTCTGATGGTAAATTCTATTAGTATAAATTTAAAATTTATGTCCAAGGATGACTGGGTGGCTTAGTTGATTAACTGTTTGCCTTCAGGTAATGATCCCAAGGTCCTGGGATCGAGTCCCACATTGGGCTCCTTGCTCAGAGGGTGCCAGCTTCTGTCTCTGCCTGCTGTTCTCCCTGCTTGTGCTCACTGTCTTGATCTTTCTCTCTCTACAAATAAATAAATAAAATCTTTAAAAAAATTTTTAAAAAGTTATGTCCAGTATCCTTTTATTTTTCCCTTGTAGTAGAAACTTTGACTTATATCTGAGCTCATGGACATCCAGTGTAGGATAACATTTCTGTTATTAGTTTTTCTTCCTTTATTCTATCTTGCTTTGAGGAATTCACAAACTACCATCTTGGGTTCCAGAAACCAGGGCCATGTCTTAGGATTGAGGAAACCTAAACTGGAAGGAGGCTGAGGGAGCAGAGCTGACTTAGCTCAAAAATGCTTATTCTAGTATGTTACTCAGAAAGACAGTAAGAAATTTCCATTATTAGAGTACTTTAAATTGTTACTTGTGGGCATTTCTATAGTAATAAAATAAGTTTGTGATTTTAATTCTTATTTTTATCATATTTTGTTTTATATATAATTTTTGAGTACTTCATTAAGGATTTTGTGAATGCATCTACAAAATAATGTATTGGCTTTGTCTTACTGAAAAAAATACTATATTCAAATGAATGCACACATTTATTGATGATATATCATACATTTATTTAGTAATCCAATTAGTCATTTCAATATTTTTAAAGGAAATGTTCATTTTTACTTTTTATAAAGATATTGACAGTGGCTAGTCATTTAAAGTGTCTGACTCTTGATTTTGGCTCAGGTGGTGATCTCAGGGTCATGAGATCGAGCCCTGCATTGGGATCCATACTGGGTGTGGAGCATGTTTAAGATTTTCTCTCTCCCTCTCCATCTGCCCCTCCCCCATGCTAGTTCTCTCTCTCTCTCTCTCTCTCTTTCTCTCTCTCTCTCCCTCAAAAAAAAAGATATTGATATATGTGCTTTTATATATTACGTATAAGGATTTAAATGATATACTGTTCTCTTGGTAATAGTTACCAATAATTAGCTATATAAATTTTTGTCTATGAATTTCTGAATATGACAAGATTTAAATGAAGATATTTATTATACTGTATTCCTGCAAAGTGGAAAAATGTAATAATTAACTTAAGGTTTATATTTTTACGTTTACATGCTTATGAAATTTGTATAATACAATTTTTGTTTTATTTTAAATTTAATTAAATTAATTTACGTTAAAGTAATTTTAAAATTTTAATTCCAATGTAGTTAACATACAGTGTTGTATTAGTCTCAGGGGTACAATATAGTGTTTCAACAGTTCCATATATCATTTGATACTCATCAGCATAAGTATACTCTTAATCCCTTTCACCTATTTCACCCATCCCTCCACCCATCAGTTTGTTCTCTAAAGTTGAGTCTGTTTTTTGGTTTGTCTTTCTCTCTCTCTCTTTTTCCCTTTGTTCACTTGTTTCTTAAATTCCACATGTGCGTGAAATCATATAGTATTTGTCTTTCTCTGACTAGCTTATTTTACTTAGCATTATACTCTCTAGCTCCATCTGTGTTGTTGCAAATAGCAAGATTTCATTCTTTTTATGACTGAATAATATTCCATATCATTCCAATAATTATTCTAACAATATTCATTATATGTGTATATATATATTTCTTTGAATTAGTGTTTTCATATTCTTTGGGTAAATGCCCAGTAGTGTGACTACTAGATTGTACGAAGGTTCTGTTTTTAACTTTTTGAGGAATACTCCAATACTGTTTTCCTGAGGGCTGCACCAGATTGCATTCTTACCAACAGTGCAAGAGGGTTCCTTTTTCCACATTCTTGCCAACACTTTCTTTTGCTTTTGGTTTTAGTCATTCTGACTGGTGTGAGGTGATACATATTGTAGTTTTGATTTGCATTTATTTGGTAATGAGTGAGGTTGAGCATGTTATTGTGTGCCTGTTGGCCATCTGGATGTCTTCTTTGGAGAAGTGTCTGTTCATGTCTTCTGCCCATTTTTTTTTTTTTTTATTGGCTTATTTGTGGTTTTTGTGTTGAGTTGTAGAAGTCCTTTATATATTTTGGAACCTAACCCTTTATCAGATAGGTTATTTGCAAATATCTTCTCCCATTCCATAGGTTACCTTTTTGTTTTGTTGATTGTTTTCTTTGCAGTACAGAAACTTTTTATTTTGATGAAGTCCCAGTTTTCCTTTTTTCCCCTTTAGTTTTACTTTTGTTTCCCTTGCCTCAGGAGACATATCTAGAATGCAGTTGCTATAGCCAATATCAAAGAAGTCACTGTGTTTGTTCTCTTCTAGGATTTTTATGATTTCAGGTCTCACTTTAAAGTCTTTAGTCCATTTTTAGTTTATTTTTTTATATGGTGAAAGAAAGTGGTCTAGTTTCATTCTTTTACTTGCTGTCCAGTTTTCTCAACACCATTTGTTGAAAAGACTTTTCCCATTGCATATTCTTTCCTGTTTTGTCAAAGATTAATCGACCATATAATTGTGGGTTTATTTCTGAGCTTTCTATTCTATTCCATTGATCTGCCTGTCTATTGTTGTGCTAATATCATACTGTTTTGATTCCTAACATGAAGTCTGAAATTGTGATTCCTCTATTTTGTTTTTCTTTTTCAAGATTGCTTTGGGTCTTTAGGGTCTTTTGTGGTTCCATACAAATTTTAGGATAGTTTGTTCTAGTACTTTGAAAAATGCTGTTGGTATTTTGATAGGGATTGCATTAAATGTGTAGATTACTTGGGGTACTATAGACATTTTAACAATATTCTTCTAATCCTTGAGCATGGAATGTTTTTTAATTTGTGTCCTCTTTAATTTTTTTCACCAGTGTTTTATGGCTTTTAGAGTATAGATCTTTCACCTTCTTAGTTATGTTCTTATCTAGGTATTTTACTCTTTTGGTGCAATTGTAAATGGGATTGTCTTCTTAATTTCTCTCTGCTGCTTTATTATTGTTGTATAGAAATGCAATGGATTTATACATTGATTTTGTATCCTATGACCTTATTGAATACATTTATCAATTTTAATAGTTTTTTGTTGGAGTCCTTAGGGTTTTCTATATATAGTATCATGTCATCTGAAACAGGTAAAATTTTACTTCTTCCTCATTGATTTAGATGCCTTTTATTTCTTTTGTCCTGTGGCTAGAATTTCCAACAGTATGCTGAACGAAAGTGGTGAGAACAGATAATTTTTTTAAAACTTAAAAAAAAAGATTTTATGAGAGAGAGAGAGAGCGAGAGAGAGAGAGAGCAAGCATGAGAGAAGAGAGGGTCAGAGGGAGAAGTAGACTCCCCGCTGAGAGGGGAGCCTGATGCAGGACTCGATTCTGGAACTCCGGGATCATGATCTAAGCTGAAGGCAGTTGCTTAACCAACTGAGCCTCACAGGTGCCCCAGTGAGAGAAGATAATCTTGTCTTGTTCCTGACCTCTTAGTTTTTCCCCAATGAGTATGACTCTAGCTGTGGGTTTTTCATATAAGGCCTTTAATATGTTAAGGTTATGTCTAACCCTACTTGGCTGAGGGTTTTTAACATGAATGGATGCAAAACTTCGTCAGATGCTTTTTCTGTACCTATTGTAATGGGCATATGGTTTTTATTTTTTTATTATTGATGTGATATCTTGTTGATTGATTTGCAGATATTGAATCGCCTTTGCATCCCAGGAATAAATCTCACTTGATTGTAGAGAATGATTTTTTTTAAATGTATTGTTGGATTTGGTCTGCTAATATTTTGTCAAGGATTTTCATCTGTGTGCACCAGATACATTGGCTTGTAGTTCTCTCTTGTGTGTGTGTGTGTGTGTGTGTGTGTGTGTGTGTGTGTGTGTCTTTATTGGGTTTTGGTATCAGGGTAATGTTGGCCTCATAAAATGAATTTAACAGTTTTCCTTTCCTTTCTATTTTTTGGAAAAGTGAGAAGTATAGGTATTAGCTCTTTAAATATTTGTTAGAATTCAGCTGTGAAACCATTTGGTCCTGGGCTTCTGTTTATTGGAAGTTTTTATTTTTTTTTATTTTTTATTTTTTTATTTTTAAAAATTTTTGTTTATTTTTTTTGTTACTTAAATTTTTTTCCCAGTGTTCCAAGATTCATTCCCCATTCCCCACACCCAGTGCTCCATGCAATAGGTGCCCTCAGTACCCACCACCAGGCTCTCCCATTCCTCCACCCCCTCCCTCCAAGTCCCTCAGTTTGTTTCTGTGTCCAAAGTCTCTGTTTCGTTTCTCTCCCTGGATTACCCTACTTCCCATTTACTTTCCTTCTCCCACTGTCCTCCAGGTTACCCCTCATGCACCGCAAGTAAGTGAAACCATGTGATACTTGACTTTCTCTACTTGGCTTATTTCACTCAGCATAATCTCTTCCAGTCCAGGAAGTTTTTAAATTACTGATTCAATCTTATTGCTGGTAGTTAGTCTGTTCAATTTTCTCTTTCTAACTGCTTCAATTTTGGTAGGTTATATGTTTCTAAGAATTTATCTATTTCTTCTAGATTGTCCAATTTGCTGGCATATAATTTTTCATAATATTATAATCCTTTGTATTTCTGTGTTTTTGGTTATATTTCTCCTTTTTAATTTCTGATTATTTTATTTGAGCCCTCTCTGTATGCCTGTCTTTATGAATCTGGCTGAAGGTTTATCAATTTTGTTAATACTGTAAAGAACCAGTTCCTCATTTCATTGATCTGTTATTTTTTGTTTGTCTGTTTCTGTATCATCTGTTTCTGCTTTAATTTATTATTTCCTTCCTTCTGCTGGATCTGAATTTTTTTTTTGTTATTTTTTATCTAACTCCTTAGGTATAAGATTAGATTGTTTGCTTGAGATTTTTCTCCTTGAGGCAGATCTGTATTGCTATAAACTTTGTTCTTATAACCACTTTTGCTGCATCCAAAAGGTTTTGAACAGTTGTATTTTCATTTTCATTTCTCTTCATGTAATTTTTTCTTTTTCCTTTGATTTCTTGGCTGTCTCATTGATTGTTTACAATGTTATCTAACCTTTATATATTTGTGGTCTTTCTATATTTTTTGTAGTTGATTTCCTGTTTCATAGTGTTGTGGTCAGAAAAGATGCATTGTATGACTTTGATCTTTTTGAATTTGTTGAGGCCTTTTTAGTGGCCTAATATGTGATCTCTTCTAGAGAATGTTCCATGTACACTTGAAAAGAATGTGTTGTGATGTTTTAGGATGAAATGTTCTGAGTACGTCTGTTAAGTCATTTGGTTCAAGGTATCATTCAAAGTCACTGTTTCTTGTTGATTTTCTGTTTTGATGATCTGTTTATTGAGGTAAATAGGTGTTAAAGTTTCCTATTATTGTATTAGTATTGATTTTTATATTTGTTACTAGCTGTTTTATGTATTTGGATGCTCCCATGTTGGGTGCATAAACATTTATAGTTGATATGTCTTCTTATTGGATTGTTCTTTTTTTATTCTATAGTGTCATTCTTTGTCTCCTGTTTGTTTTTTTATAGTCTATTTTGTCCAGTAAAACTGTTACCCCAGCTTTCTTTTCACATCCATGTACATGATAAATGTTTCTCTATCCTCTCACTTTCAGTCTACATATGTCTTTAGGTCTGAAATGAGACTTTTGTAGGCAGTATTTCGATGGGTCATTTTTTTTTTCCAATCTGTTCCATCACCCTATGTCTTTTGATTGGCATGTTCAGTTCATTTACCTTCAAGGTATTTATTTAAAAGGAATGTATTCATTGCCATTTGTTACTTGTTTTGTGGTTATTTTTATAGTTTTTCTGATCTTTTGCTCTCTTATCTCATAATTTACTGGCTTTCATTAGGGATATACTTGATTCCTTTGTCTTTAATTTTTGCATATCTATTACTGGTTTTTAGTTTGTGTCTACCATTAGTTTTATATATAATATATGATGCATATCACAGTCTATATTGAGTTGATGGTAGCTTAAGTTTGAACCCATTCCTTATTCTTCTACCTGCCATGTTTTAGGTATACGGTATTATAATTTACAAACTTTTATTTGTGAATCCCTTGATTTTCACAGATAGACTTATTTTTTTTTTACTGATTTTGTGCTTCTTACTTTTCTTACTCTTACTTGTGGTCTTTTCTTTCCATCAGAGTCCCTTTTAACATTTCTTGTAAGGCTGGTTGAGTGGTCCTGATCTTCTTTAGTTTTTGTTAGTTTGGGAAGCTTTGTATCTCTCTTCTCTTCTGATAGCATCACTGGATAGTGTTCTTGGCTTCAGATTTTTTCTTTTCAGCACTTTGATTATATCCTGCCACTCTCTTCTGGCCTGCAAAGTTTCTGTTGAAAAATTTCACTGATGGTCTTATGTGATTGTCTTCTTTTCTCTTGCTGCTTTTAGAATTCCCTCTTCATCACTACTTTTTGTCATTTTAATTACTGTGTGTCTCGGTGTGGACATACTTGGATTGATTTTGTTGGGGGATCCCTGTGCTGCCTGGATCTGGATATCAGTTCCCCAGATTTGGGAATTTTTCAGCTACTATTTCATCAATGAATTTTCTACCCCCTCCCTCCCTCTTTCTCCCTTTCTTCTTCTTCTTCTTCTTCTTCTTCTTCTTCTTCTTCTTCTTCTTCTTCTTCTTCTTCTTCTTTCTTCTTCTTCCTCTTCCTCTTCCTCTTCCTCTTCTTCTTCTTCTTCTTCTTCTTCTTGGATCTATATAAATGTAAATGTTATTTTTTTTTAAAGATTTTATTTATTTGACAGAGAGAAACACAGCCAGAGAGGGAACACAAGCAGGGGGAGTGAGAGAGGGAGAAGCAGGCTTCCTGCCGAGCAGGAAGCCCGATGTGGGGCTCCATCCCGGGTCTCCAGGATCATGACCTGAGCCGAAGGCAGTTGCTTAACCAACTGAGCCACCCAGGTGCTCCTAAATGTAAATGTTATTATACTTGATGAAGTTGCAGAGTTCCCCAACGCTATTCTCACTTTGCATATTTTTTTTTCCTTTCACCTATCAGCTTGTTTACTTTTCATTACTCTGTCCTCTGGGTCACTTTTCATTGTTCTGCTTCCTCTAGCTTGCTATTTATTCCATCTAGTATATTTTTAATTTCATTTCCTGTGTTCTTCATCTCTGATTAGTTCTTTTTTCTCTTTGTTAAGGGTCTCACTGATGTCTTCCACTCTTTTCTGAAGTCCAGTGGGTATCTTTGTGATCATCACTTTAAATTCTATATTAGGCATATTACTTATATACGTTTTGCTTAGGTCTCTTGCTGTGGTTTGTCCTATTCTTTCATTTGAGATATATTTTTCTGTCTCCTCATTTTGTCCAACTCTGGTCTTTGTGTTAGGAAAGCTAACTACATATGCTTTTTGAAGTAGTCTTTCAAGTGGTCTTATGAAGAGTAAGTCCTACAGTGCCCTGCAGTGCTGTGTCCCCGTCCACCAGAACCTGGTACTTCAGGGGTCTTCTATGTGTGTTGTGTGCACCCTGCCATTGTGTCTTGGCCACTTTTCCCTTCAACCTAGTTGTGTGCTCTCTTTCCCTATTGTGGGCAGTATCTGACCCCTTTGGTGTTAGTGGATGAGTCTGGGGCTGCCTTGGGCTTGAGTTTAATGAGACCCGGCATTTGCCAGAGATGCACTAGCATGAAACTCTTGGGTGGTTTCTCTAGGTTGTCCTCTCAGAGGTTTCTGTTGGTGGGTGTGGCCTGCAACCTGACCAAATGTCTGCCTCCACCTACTGCTGGGGCCACCCTTGGACTGATGTATGTGGTTATCTTCCCTTTTCCCCAGGGCAGGAATCCCTTTGGAGTGGTGCTGGCCCCTGCTGGGGTTGCTTACATATTTGCCAGGCTTACAGCCTTGGTTTGAATGGGTTCTGGTCAAAATCTTGTTGGAGTGGGCAGGGCCTGTTGTGTTTGCTCACCAGCAAAAGGAGATGAGTCACCGCTGCTAGGCCCGCTGACCTGGGTGAGGGTGCAGTTTTAACAAGATTCCTTCCAGTCTTCTTGTGAAATGAGACCTGCCACCACTGCCACTGGACAGCATGCATGGGTGGGGGTGTGGAATTTTAACAAGGTGCAAGCCGGTTTTGGAATGAGGGGGCCTGCTACTGCCAGGACCAAGGCCTTGCAAATCAGATGGTTGCGAGATGCAGTGTTGGCAAGGTTAGCACAGGTCTTCTGGGGTAGGGGGCCTGCAGCAAAGGAACTAAGGCAGGCCTGCCTGGAAAGAGTGAATCTGTGGAAGCCCAGTGTGTGTGGGGGGGCGCAGGGCTTGCTGTAAGTTAGCCTTGTGCTTATGCTGGAGGATGGGGAAGGGACATAGTGTGCCTGCCAGCTCCATTGTTCCTGGAGAAGTCCCACAGCACACCCTGTCCTTCCAGACAAGCTCTGAAATTAGTAACTAACTCTCCTTTATTTCCTAGGCATTTCTCAAACTGCCCCTTCCATGCTGCATCTTTGCAGGTTGTTTTTCGTGTTATCTCGGCAGGGATTTGGCTTCCTATCATCTTCTGGGCTCTCCTAGAATTGAGCCCACTGTTTTTTTAAAATTCCAAGCTTTAAGTTCCACTGATTGCAACAATGAAATTCAAAACTCAGCCTCTCTAGTTTTCCAAGACAAATATTCTGAGGATTTTTCTTCCCCTCCACAGCAGTCTCCTCTGTGTGATAGTCTTTTTCTCTTGCCTCTCCTTGCCTATTGTTCCTTCCCTCTTGGAGGTCCAGTTAACTTCCTATCACATTTCTGCCCCTTTATCCTTCTTTGATGCTCCCTCTTCTCTACCTTTAGCTGTGGAATTTCTCTTGCCAGTCTTCCAGTCATTTTCTGAATTATTTACACTGATGTGTTACCTAGCTGTACCTCTGGGAGCACTAAGCAGGTGAGCTTAGTGTCCTCCTGCTCTGCCATCTTCCAAAACTTTCCATACAAATAATCTTAATTAAAAAAAAAAAAAACTGAAGCTATGAAGAAATAACCACTTACATCAAGTCAAAAGAAAAACAATATTTTTATTTAGATCATTCATTAATCAATGTTGGAATGAAAACAAACAGGAGAGACTCTGCAAGGAAGATATTTTGGAAACATTTAGTCTCTGGCTTGTGCAGGTAACATTTGTAAGTGGGGATAATGAAAGTCGAAGAGGAAGAAACACAATGATGCCAGTGGTTGGTAAATGGGGCTTGAAGAGTTTCACATTTTTGAGTTGTCTTTTTTTTTTTACTTTGACATTTTATAACTACCATTGAGTGGGAGTATAGAAAGGCATCTTTCCAGGCTACATTTTCTGGCTACCTTGTGAAATTATGAAATTCTCTGTTAGGACAGAGTGGCAGCTCCATCTGTTAGGTCCCTTCATAAAATAAAACCTGAACACACAGTATTGTGATGTCTGCACAGTGCTAATATTATTTGAGTATGCTATCTAGAAGAAACTTGTATAGAACATTTCTAAATATTATTCTTAGATGTTCATGAGAAAGATGTCATCTTATAAATATTTCTTATTACTCTAAAAACATTTTTTCTAAGAAAATATTTCTCTCCTTTGTCAAAGAAATATGCTGTGAATAAATTTTGCATCTGTGGGAAGTGTAAATTCTCAGACCTACAGAGAAACTATCAATTGCCTGAATGTATTTATCAGTATGTTGTAAATTTATTACTCAATCTTGCACTTTTTGCTAAACAAATATTTAGATGTGTAGTTCACTACACCTGGTTTGTAAAATAAGTAATACATTAACCTAATGTTGGGGTAAAGTGCTCTGATGAGCTATGGATATAATTACCATTGAAGTATAAATTACTAAATAAGACATCTACAAAGAGAACAGGACTCTTTAATCACTATCTTAAAGGTAGAGTTACCAATAGTTACTTGAGTGAAAATAGATAAAATCTAGACACAGGGGGGCGCCTGGGTGGCTCAGTTGGTTGAGCGACTGCCTTCGGCTCAGGTCATGATCCTGGAGACCTGGGATCGAGTCCCACATCGGGCTGCCTGCTCGGCAGGAAGCCTGCTTCTCCCTCTCTCACTCTCCCTGCTTGTGTTCCCTCTCTGGCTGTGTTTCTCTCTGTCAAATAAATTAAAAAAAAAATCTAGACACAGGGTCAAGAGGAATGAAAAATATCTGAAAAAAAAATTTTTATTATGTCTCATGTATTGTGGGGCCCTTATACAGAAAAATGAAAACTGGCAATTATTAGTAGTTATGAGGAGACTAGAAAATGGACATAACAGAAACTGGTTGACATGGGGGCAGAATTTCCAAAAAAAAAAAAATTTAATTTTTTTAGGAGTAGAGTGAAATTTGGTAACTAGAAAAAATTATCAAAGTAAACATATATGTGGTGAAATACATTATGAAATTAAGGACTATAGACTTGGACCTCACTGCCATTAATGAGAACAGATATCATTCTAATTTCTTCATTACCTCTATACCTACTATTCCCTTCATCTGCTCCCTCATTTTTACCTATGAGTTAACTGAAGTTAATGGAATTAGAGGTATGGCTACCAATTACCACCAGATACATTTCTGGCTTCTGTTGAGTTCTAGTGATTTTTCTCCCTAAAATACAAGTGAAAAATTGCTAATGAAATGCCTCAGAAAAGGAATTAGGCTTCCTAAAGATTTATGTGTAAGGAGTCAATGAGGTAAAGCAGAAATAGATGAACTGTCAATGATGAAATAGTTCAGTTCAAGTAGAACTTTCTGAATTCCTAGACTGGGAATGATGTTGTTCTAAGCACTTGCACTAAGGATTTCTGTCTTTAAGGAGCTAGCAATCCATAAGAAGGGAGAGATATATCCAAAGAAAATGTTAAACATGAGAAGTTAAGTATTCATGGGAGTGGAACGATTAGAGATGACATATCCAGGATTTCCTATGAGCATACAAAGATGATTCAGAAAATTTTCCCTGAGAATGACACCTGAGCTGAATCTTAATGGAAGAGTAGTAATCAATGAAAAGAATTGGGAAAAAATCCATAAAAGGATTTGAGGCAGAGGTAATAGAATATTTTGAGGGAGGAAATTCTGGAGTTGGGAGCCCAGTGAGGAGGTTTTAGAGTAATTTGGTAGGATAAGACTGAGGACCAGAGATAAAGGCTTCAGGCTTCATACTATGGATAGGGACGATAGATTTGAGAAATTTTTTAGAAGTAAAATTACAGGACCTTGATTGAAATGATTGGTTAATATAAATGAAAAATAAGTATCCAGGATGACTTGTCTATGTTGCATAACTTTGTGAATCATGGTGGCAATATGTGAAATGAGATTCAAGATGTATAGATAGTCCAAGTGGTTAAGATGATGTGAACCTTGTTTATCAGGAAGCATCTGGAGAAAAAACAGAGATCTATGTCTATCAGGTGACTTTGTAGGAAAATATGAAATCCAGATGTCAAATTAGAATTACATATCATATACAGATATAAACATTACTAGCATATGGTCGTGCTTAAAAATAAGACAGATCCACCAGAAGATATAGATTAAAAAACAAACTCAATGATTGGAAATTAGAGTTATGGAAATCACTAATATCTAATAGGGTGAAGAAAGAAGTTCACAAAGGAAACCAAGAAGAAAAAGATATGAGGCACCTGGGTGGCTCAGAGGGTTAAGCCTCTGCCTTCAGTTCAGGTCATGATCTCAGGGTCCTGGGATCAAGCCCCACATCAGGCTCCCTCCGTTTCTCTCTGCTTGCCTCTCTGCCTACCTGTGATCTATCTCTCTATCAAATAAGTAAATAAAATCTTAAGAAAAGAAGAAGAAGAAAAATATCTAAGGGATTAGGTGATGAAATAGGAAAAGGCGTAGCACAGAAGAAAAGGGAGTAGTGTTCCAGAAGTAAGAAAAGACCAATACCAAGAAATGCACTAATGAGATCATTGCAGGATGAGGACTGTAAAGTGCCCAGTTGATATGAAAATATGAAAGTTAATGGTGACCATTGTTAGAGAATTTCCACTAAAATGGTGAGTATGGGAAGTGAGTTAGAAGGGAAGAGAGTGAACATTGTATTTTCAAGACCATTGGCTAAGACAGAGAAGAACATAAGGATAGGTGTTCTGTTACATAGTATAGGGCCAGGTAGGAGACTTGTCTAAAGCTCCTGAATTCAAGCTTGTAGTAGTCACTCCCATTTTCATTTTATGAAATCAGTATTTTCATAAAATTTCTTCATTATCTTGAGTAAACTATATACTTTTGTTTCTTGATGAATTTTATGAAATAAACAATCTTCCAAAAACATTAATACACTGTTTTGTAATAGTTTTATTTTGGAATCTATTTATTTTTAATAATTTAAGGGCTATAATGCTTAACTTTGGAATAATCATTTAAATTTCTATCTACTTTTATTTTAGCACATTAACTGTCCAATAGAGTTATTTCAATAAAGATGATTATTGTACTGTATATGCACAAAGTATAAGGATTAAAGATATACTGATTAATTCATGGTTTGTAGTTTTTGACTTGCTCTTATAAGAAATATGCAAATTATATAGTAAAAGTATATTTAAGTTTATATAAAGGGAAGTAAAAACACCATTGTTTTAAATCCCAAAATGAACAAAAAACAATTTTATTCATAATATCTCATTAATTTTGGAGTGAAAGTAAACAAAAGATAAACCAGTATGGAAGCCATCTTAGAAATGATATAAAATGCCTGCCTTTGTCCAGGTAACATTTATAAAAGAGCCTAGAAAATATAGGAGAGCAGAGATTGTTCTTAGGGGTTTGGGAAGTAAGGTTTAAAGAAGTCAATGTTTTTCTGCTCTGCTTTTCTATGCTTTTGCCATTACACAGCATTTATTACACACAGAAAGCACCTTTCCAGGCTGTATTTTCTGGCCATCGTTTGTGAATTTAACCACATTGCCCTTCAAACAAATCTGTAGTTCTCCCTGTGTCCCTTAAGTTATAGAAAAACAGCAAAGTTCATCTGTTTACTTTGTCTTTGTTCAGTTCTTCTTTACAGTGGCTTTTAAAATAAACCACCTCCTATTTAAAAAATGCAGCTATGATACCATAATCATTTTAAAGGTTCTCCAATATCTGTTTTTCCCCCCTCTCTATGCACAAAGAGATAACACTTCTCAGCTCCCTCTAGCAGAGGGACAGGTCCTTATGACTAACTCAGAGCTATCAAATGTGTGCAGATCTAATGTTTGTCACTTCTTGGCTGAGGTGGTGAAGAATTCATGAGCAGTTTTCCTGTCTTTTGCTCTGCAGTGGCAGTTGTTGAGGCAAAAACTTATTACAATAGTGGGTCCAAAAAGTAGAAGCAGCCTGAATCACATAATTACTGCATGGGGACGGCCGTCATGAAGTTTTCCAGAACCGTAACCAACTTTGTGTAAATAAGAAATAAAGATTGCAGGTGTGGAGTCACTGAATTTTAGGGATTATGTGTCCCTGCGACATGGCTGTGTCTTTACCCAGAATGTCCTTATCATATCTGAAGCAAAACCTGTCACTTAGTTACCTTTTACTTTCAGTGAGTAGCTGTAAAGTAATGTTGGGGATGGGGGGAAAGGAAGAAAATGGGGTGGAGTCGAATGAGATGTTAATAAAATCCCTAAGACCATTTAATGTGTGTTTTTTTATAGTTAGCGTAACTTAAATATATATCTTCTCCTTGCCCTCTCCAAGTCAGTAAAGAAATGACTTGCCATGGTTGTTAGAGAAAATAATGGGGTAGCTATCTGACATTTCAGCTCTCTCATGGTTTGTATTCTTTTGTTCACTTGTGCGTGTTCAAAAAAAAAAAAAAGTAAAACACCACATTCCTTTTTACTTGAAAACTTTGCTATGTGATTTTTGCTGTACATGAAGATATTTCTCATTACTACATTCTTCCTCTTCCTATATCTTGCCCTGACTGCTTTATCTAATGGGTATTCCACCAAGTATTCCAATTCTTATTATGTCCCTTCGGTTGCTTATAATTGTAGAATGGATCAAGAGTACTGTCTTTGAACATCAAATGTTTCCACTCCCTACGAGTTAAAAACTAGCCACCTTTCCCTGAAGGTTCACAATAACCTTAGACCATAAGACTTTTTTTCCCTAGACTGTTTGAGGTCTCCTGTACCAGTGTGTGTTCCTGTGTTCATGTGCCCCTCTGTATGGGTAGCCCTGCATATGTCAGTGAGTGGACATACAGAAGATTTTCTGTAAGGATTTAGGTGATCCAATGATCTATATTTTTAGTCATCAAAGAGTGAAATTTCGTTTTGTAAAGGTACTGACAAGAAAAAATGAGAAGAGCAATGTATATGCAAAGAAAAAAGCAGTCTGATGACTCTGGATGATATGGTTTTTGTCCCCTTGGAGGGTTTTGAGTTGTGAGACAAATATCAATACTGGTTAGATAGGTAATACATTCTCTAGGAGAACATATCTCTTTAAAGATTGGATTAAGCTAACATTCCTTATGATAACTAATTATACATCATGGTTTTATTATTACTAACGGAAATGTCTTTTCAGTTTTAAAAAGTATACTTGGCATATTGGCATCATCTCTGTGTTAACTCAGGTGCACAACATTTCTGACTGTTCCAAGAATTTTTGGCATTATACTTTTGGCTCTCCCTTTTGGTGGTTCAGCCCAGCAATCTGTTCACTCTTCCAGTACTGCTGCTTTTCTTTGAGTCTATTATGCTAGTCTCAATCAATGGGTCCTTGGAATGTTGTCTGCATACTAATTATCATAAGCATGCTTAGTCTTTGATTGCTATTTATATTTAGGTGGTATTGCCTAATGGACGGGGTCCCATTTGCTGTTCATTGTTTTGCATTTTGCTGTTCATCCATTAGTGGGAATTATGGCAAACATTCCTTTACTCAGAGAGTTGTAGATGTGCCAAGCCCCATCATACTTTCCTTGTTTTATGAAGCATGTTGGGACCAGATGGTATTCTAAATAGAGCTTTTAAAGACAGATTTTCATCACGTTGTGTGTTAGGAGGTATTTTCCCCTCTTCTGGTGAATAGGCTATTTCTTATGGGGGGGTGTGAGCCCCTTGATCTTTATTTTTCTTCTTTTTCTAGACTCCTGAGACATCTTTAGGATGGAAAGAAAATGAAAAGTATATCTACTGCAAACATCAAAGCATAATGAGTAAAATAATGTGTACAAAAGGATGTATGTAACATTATCTCTTTTTAGTTTTATCATAATTATAACCCTGAAGATACATTTAAAAAAATACTCCATTTTAAGATGGTAAAACCCGAGATTTAGAAAGATTAAATTCCTTGACTGCTTTCAGAAAGGAAGTCTGTGATAATCTTAATATTCATAATCTTATTACTTACTCTTTCCAAAGTACTTATTAAATGGCTTCTATGTCAAGATCCAAACCATCACTACTTGCTGGAAATGATAGAGCAGTGAGGGAGTATATATAAACCCAGTTTTTGTTTTTGTTTTTTTAACTTCAATTTTATTTTTCCAAACCAAGAACATGCATGTAAGAGTTTATAATTTATTGCTGAGGAGGAAATAATGAATGATATGGACATCAGTGCCCAATAACTGATGAAGGAAATAAAAGACTACATGGAAAAACACTTCCACCATAACTGTATGGCTTGCACTATATACTTAACTGAAAATACTTTTACTCAAGCATCTTGTTGATTTGATGGGTCCTCTTTTCAAAACAAATATAAAATTATTTAGCCATTAAATCATTTGATCAGCATTCAATTGATGTATTTGATAAATACTGATTTTTTTATTTATTTGGTAGATTTTTTTATTTCCCCTCTCCTAGACTACTTTATGCTACATTTTTATTTTTGATCTCTATATAAGAAATCTTTATTTATTCTTATGGCCACAGATAATAAAAAGGCTTACACCAATGCCTGTAAAAACTACAAATTCTCTTCCTGCTTTCACTGGGTTGATTTAACTAAAATAATTAAAATGGCTTCTTTTCTGGGGCACCTGGGTGGCTCAGTTGGTTAAGTGTCTGCCTTCGGTCAGGTCCTGATCTTGGGGTCCTGAGATCCAGCCCCATGTTGGGCTCCAGCCCTGTGTTGGGCTTCCTGTGCAGCAGGGAGGCTGCTTTTCCTCTGCCCTTCTCTCTGGTCCTGTGCTCGCTTGCTGTCTCTCATGTGTGCGCACACATGCTCTCTCTCAAATAAATGAATGAATGAAGTCTTTAAAAATAAAATAATTCCTTTTCCAGCTTACCCACAGAAATAATAAAAAATCTATAATTAAAACCCTAAAAACAATACAAAAATGCAATGATGTATTTTTCAAATTTTAACCTCATTTAACTGAAATGTCACAAAATATCATAATAGGATAAATAGTTTTACAATAGAAACTTAAAATTGCACTGGAATTGCCTTAAAAATTAACTATGGAGAGTGTCTTAGAGTGAATGAAAATTTCCAGTCAGGTTTTAGGAATATTTTACATTTTTTTCAATGAGTTTATATGGTCATCATATACTATTTATAAAAGGCTGCTTTCCAACTGTATATCTGAGCATGTCTTGAAATGTTCCAATTTGAAAGAATGTGTAAAAGTTTCCTTTAAGTTAAATGGTAGAAATATATCCGAGGAGAGTTTGGTATTTTATAAATTTATGATAGAGTTTTTCTTTTGAAGGATCTAAATTAGGCCGTATTGAGAAATGAATACCTGGAATGCAAGTTTTCCTTCTTCATTCTCTCATCTTCAAAGCTTACTTTTTTCCTCCCTCATTTAAAAAGCCATCCTAATGATAAATACCAGAACTGTCAAACCCTCAAATCCCCTTTAGGTGGCACAATCCCAGGGATACAACAGACCATCCAGGCAGTGACTCTAGTCTTTAGACCTTTATTTCTTTTACACCAAAAATTAATATGAAATTTCATTGTCATTTTTTTATTAAAGCAGAAAGTTACATTTTAAATATATGGCTAAAGGACACAGCCAGGTGCTAAGACCCAACAATAGGTATTTTATGGTGCAATCTTTTAACTAAAATTCAATTTCTAAAACACAGTTGCAGCAAAGTTGTGACGTAGGCACTACTCCTTCCCCTCAAATCATATTTTTCTAGAGTTGATTCATCACCACATATCTTCCAGTAACGATCATAAATAAGGGTCAATCTACAATGATTTGTGGGTAGAGATGAATGTAATTCCTTCTATTATGGATTGATGTATATTTATTTCTCTAAGACACCTACATAAATATCTGACTTTAGTTCATTGATTTATACATTTAATCAACAAAAGTTTATTGTGGACTAGCAGCACTCTAGTCTGTAGAGCCTACAAATTTAATTCACACATTTCATTTATATTTCATATGATAGAAGTATACGTCTCAGGTATTGGCCAAATGCATGGAATTCCTGGTCTAGGAGGCAGTCTTCCATGTAGTAATTTGTGACTCTGCCCACCTCTACTCCAGGGGGTCCTCTGCATGTAGGCCAGCAAATAGGAAAAATTCAACAGAGGAAATCTCCACTAGTTGCATATAGGTCCTAGTCTGAAAGTGATGCTCTCTATTTTGTTCATATTTATTTACTGAAATAGCTACATGCCAGCTATTCTGGGAAATGAGAAATCAACTCCCAATGACAACTTACCACAGAAAAATGGAAAGTTATCAACAGATGTCAATAGAGTCGTCAGTATTATAGATGATCTGAGAATGGAAACGGTCATGACACATACTGGAAATTATAGTATTAATGAGCTAATGTGAAATTTATGTATCTGACAAAATTGTCAATGTCTTCTTCATCTTTAATTCCTGATTAGGGTATATGTCTGAAAATTTTAGGGTTACCGAACAATAGAAGTCATCTAAAACTTGCTTCAAAACAAAAAGAGATTTTTTTTTGCTAACTTAGGAATGTGTGTTAAAACCCAACAGCAGAAATATAGCAGTATGGGGAAGACTCTGGAACCAGGGACTGATAAACTCTGGGGGCTTTAATGGTCCCTAGTCTCTAATGATTTTGATATATTTCTATCATCTCATCTCTCCAAAGACCAACTTTCAACTGCTCAGTCCACAGGCAGTTGCAGGTTACTCTGTAGTTCTCAGATTTGTACCTCCTATATTCTAGAGTACCGACTGAGTTAGGCTTTCTTGATTTCAACTCAAAATTCTAGAAGAAAGCATCTGATTGGTCCATTTGGATCAGTTTTCTACCCCTAGACTAATCCATTGTAGGAAGACACATAGTATAAATCTAAGCTCAGTTATTTATGTCTGAAATGTACCTTATGAGATACATCTCAAGTAAACAACTAAAAAACTTGCAGCTGTATATAGAAGAATGACATCAATGTGTCTGAAATAGAGGATGCATAGATGATAGTGGGAATAGATGGAAATGACATGGGTGAGTTTGAGGTGATTGTAAAGAGACTTGGATAGCACACTAAGTAAGGACTCAACAGCATGATCAGTATAATTTGCAAAGATCGTTCTGAAGGCACTGCAGAAGCATAAATGGAGCAAAAAAAAAAGTATTCTCAAATTCCTGTCAGTGACTGGCCTGGTTGGAATTGTTTAGGGAGAAGTATGACTATTTCAAATGTAACAATTCTCATATGACAACTCAGTGCGATTTTACTTTTATTTATGCTTTGTAGTCATAAGCTATAAAACAGGATTTAGTCATTTGGGGGTGGGGTCTTTAGTACATTACATTAATTACAATTGAATACTTAAAAAATACACCCACAGTCATCAGTATTTGCAACTTAGTATTTGCTAGTTATTTTAGTGAATATTTTCCATAGCACATTTTCACAAGAGATTACCTTGTTGATACTTCTTTACCTAACCCTTCATTATTTTACTTTTTGACATTTCTAGGACATTCAGGACTCATTTCCTATTTTTATATTTATACAGGAGCCATAGGAATATGTAAATAAGTAATATGTTCTTAAAAAGTCAAAATTTATAAATTCATATACATTTTTGTATTTTCAAAAAGAGGTAGAGTGCTTTTTTCCTTTTTTTCAATAGGAATACTGCAACTACAACAGAAATAACATTTTAAAAACATTTAACCTATATTTTTTAATTTTTCTATAAACTATATTTCTCTTCAGCTCTTCCACCACTAAGGATAAACCACAAAATTTCTCACTTAAAGAGAGGGCAGATGCTGTTTAGGAATAAGGAGTCATAGATCAGCTCTCAGTCTCAAAGTTCATTCCCTTGAATGTAGGACATGTATTTTCTTTTCCAAAGTTAAAAAACTCCCTTTATATGTTAAGATTAGAACTTGTTGACCCTTCATATTAGGGTCATACATACATCGAATAGGATAGACAAAGTCCAGTCATGGTTTAGAGTAACCCAAATAAGAGGAAGCTGAAGGTTGCCGTGGCCTCTGCACTGGAAGGGAGAGACTAGAGAGTTAAATATAGAGAAAAGAAAAGGGCACATGGAGGAGAGGGAGATTAATTTTACTCTAGCATCACCTGGATTAAATGCAGTATTGAAAAAACAGAAAATAGAAACTCTAGAAAAAAAATATAGCTAAAAGAAAGAGTTCTTTTGTTTCCTGTTTTGAAATCTGTGGGGGATGGACTCATAGCAGTTGTGAAGGATATAACATTTTGGTCGAACTTGAGCTGAATAGGAATGGATATAGGGTACATGCAGGTAGAAAGTGGGTAAGGGACAACATCACTGAGTTTCCCTTAGGTGTGCATGTAAGTCAGAAGTTCTGCTGTGCTTTCCGTAGGATATATGTGAAAGGAAACCAAGACAAACACCAGTGGGCTTGCCTTGGGGTAACCATGGTGAATAGAGCAAAAGCATGAAGGTGGTTAGTATAAACCTGGGGACAGATGAAGAGCATAACTGAGACTTAGAAGTTCTAAAGTCGTGATGTACTTGATATAATCACCCAAACTGGCTCTCCACAACAGACAAAATACAAACAAACAAAAAAGCCCCTTGATTTGTAATACCGGTTGATAATCTGTGGTGTAAGTACACCCACCTTGAATGATTTCAAGCCATAGGAGGTCCTCCATGGAGAACAGAGAAGACAGACATGATGAGCTCTCACCAGCTGATGAAAGCCGGCTGTAGTACAACATTTCCGAAACATTTTAGGACATCTCCCATGCTGTGCCCCTCCCTGTGCACATGTAAGATAGACCAAACACAAATCAAGGAGGGGCACTGAGAGCTGCAAGTTTTCTATGGGTTTTGTGGGTGCAATGAGGCTGCAGGTCACAGAATCAATGTTTATTCAAGAGAACAGGGAACTTTCATCAGAGTTGCAATTCTTCAGTTATGGAGCTTCCTAACTAATTACTCCTAAATTGTTGACAAGTACAGCAAGACAGTGATCACTTGAATTTTGGGAGCAACAAGCAGGGCTGGAGTGGCCAGAAGCCCAGTCTATTATCTCTACTTCTGAGTGCCCTAGGGCCGTGAGATATTATCTTTGTCACCATGTGAGGAAGATTTTCTTCTGTAATTGTCTCCTTCATACTTCCAGCTTCATGGAGTTCTTCCCTGATTTCCAGGCACTGGTGTGGTTCAGGGAGAAATGGCTACAGACTTCTCTGCAGGCTATAGTAGCAGGGGTCCTGGCAACCTGGTGGAACTCAGCTGAGTCTTTGGGACTATAGGGGCTTGTCGGAGGCTGCAGTGTTCTAGGCCACTTTTTTCTTGAATACAGTTGAGTCAAAGAGTGGCAATGCTGACAATGGATCTTAGACCAGGCCCAGATCCTCATGTATTGCTGTGGGAGATGATGATGTTTTTACTTCTAACAAAATGTAAAAATTTTCATCATTAGAATTTTACCTGATACAGTTAAAGACAACTGGCCACTGGAGTTTCTGCCCTTTTGATAGAAAACCACCATTATCTTCAAGATGCTCAAACTCTGGGGTGCCTGGGTGGCTCAGTTGTTAAATGTCTGCCTTCAGCTCAGGTCATGATCCTGGAGTCCTGGGATCGAGCCCCACATCGGGTCGGGGGAAGCCTGCTTCTCCTTCTCTCACTAGCTCTGCTTGTGTTCCCTCTCTCGCTGTGTTTCTCTCTGTCAAGTAAATAAATAAAATCTTTTTTTTTAAAAAAAAGATGCTTAAACTCCTATCAAATTATTTTGAGCCCTAGAATCAATGTTAATGGAAGCTAAACTTGAGAAGATATTATCAGAAATACAAAAACCGGGAGCAATAAAGACCTGGAAGGCTCTTTACCTAGGCTTGAAAGTGTATCCCAAAGTTTTAAGTAAAGAAAAACCTATATGTGTACAAAAAAAAAAAAAATCTTAAATACAATGAAGGGATAGAATATGACTGAAACAATGAAATTTAAAACTTTTTTTTTAGGAATGGTATTGATAAAATAGTTTTAAAAAAGTTAAAATAGGAAAGAAAAAAAATTTTAAAAATAGAATAGGAAAAATTAACAAAAAATTTAACTTTGAAAGACTAAAGAATCATGGGGGGAAAGCCATGGATTCTATGTGGTGTATTCCCCTGAAGTTCCGCAGTTCACACTGATGGGCAAACTTGACCTTGGCTGGGTATTCTTGCAGATATTCTGGGGGAGGGGCCTGTTGTATTGATTCTCAAATGTCTTTGCCTGAGGTGGAACTCCCGCACCTTTGCCAGGGCCCATCTAAGCAATCTGCTCAAGTTCACTCTCTGTAGCTTTTATTCCCTGAACACTTTCTGTACAGCTTTGAAAGACGGGAATGAAGATGGTGGCCTCCCAATCTCTGCTGAGGAGCCAAGAGCTTGGGGCCCCACGCCTCATTGCACTCAGAGAAAAGCAGTCAGTCACGCCTGTCTTCCTGGTATCTGGCCGCACTCTGTGCTCACCCAGACTGTGATGGAGCCTTTCTGTCTCCGGTGCTCAGCCCAGTCTGGACTCCAACCCCAAACCCAGCAGATTCCTGCAGTGCGCTCCTGTGCCACTCCTCCTGGTGGAGGATGGAGGAGGCCGCTCTGGATTCTGCCACTTGTGGGGTCCCTGCTCAAAGAGCAGTGGCCCAACTGCTCCTTAGATCATGGTTTAAGGTAAGTTAGAGCTGAGAGCCCACTCTGGGCTCCATCTGTGCAGCCAGCTTCCCCATTCCAATACTTGGGAGCTCTGCCAAGCTCAGGCACCCTGGGTCCTTTTGTGACCCTGTGGGTCCTGAGACCACCCTGTCTCAGTGAGGGCTCCCACCCCCCACTTAGCCTCTGGGGTGACATCCATCATTGGAGCAGACTTCTAAAGGTTCTGATCTTGTGCTCTGCTGCCGTGCTGCTGGCCAGGAGCCAACCCCTCCCCCGCGGTCTGTCTTCCCAAAGGTCACCTCCAATTCACTTTGCATATCCTACCTTCCAGAAAGTGGTCACTTTTCTGTCCCTAGAATCTTCTTCCCTAGAAGCCAGTCTTCTTCTCTTCAATCTTTTATTGAGTCTGTAGGTGTTCTGACTGGTTTGATAACCATCTAACTGAACTCCTGGGACTTGATGATATCTAGCTCTCCTACTCCTCCACCATCTTGATCCTCTTCTCCCTTCCCTTCTAATGACTTTATTTTCTGAACCATAGCAAGATACTTTTTTTATTCTTCATATTTTGTCTTTTGCTCTTTGCACATAATGGTATCTGTAAGTACTATTTGCTCAAATGGAATATTTATAGATTATAATCCATAAGATAATTTTTATAACTGTAGATAATTTTATTGGAAAGCATACAATTCAATTACTTCCATTTAATTCTATTTGCATGTTCTGTATTTACAGCAAATTTGTTAACAAATACATTAAAATAATCCAGATACACAGCAAAAAATTTGTCTTCTAAAATAGTGTAGGGGGCACCTGGATGGCTCAGATGATTAAGTGTGTGCCTTTGGCTCAGGTCCTGATCTCCAGATTCTGGGATGGAGCCCCACAATGGACTCCCAGTTCAATGGAGAGTTGGCTTCTCCCTCTTCCTCTACCTCTCACCCTGCTTGTGCTCTCTCTGTCTCTCTCAAAAGAATAAATAAAATCTTTAAAAAAATAAAATAATGTAGAACCTTTTCTGTTTTAGTTTTATTGCTATTATTTAAGTGATTATACTGTAGATGAAGTGGAAATGTGATAGGATTATACTTAATTAGTTTTTTAATAAAGGCACATTATACAAATATAAATCTTGTTAGTGGGTTATTTCTATTTAATTTCTAGATGGTTTAAGCAAAGTATTGTTACTGCTATTTAACAAGCCCCTTTTGATCCACAATCAGATGAATTTTTTTTTTATTCTAAAGTATGAATTTTCTCATTTATGTTTTGCTGCTATTGTTAAGTAATTGTACAATTGCTCAAATGGAAGTACAGTCTGAATTATAATCCCCAAAATAGTGTTTAATGAATGCAGTTTTATTTAAAAGTGAATTCCATGAGGAAACAATTTCCTTTTATTCTATTTTTAGAAAATGTTAGGATAGTATTTCATTGACGTTTAAGAAGATACTGATAATCTGATTGCAATAAGAGTTTTGTATGATCAGCTTCATTTTTGTAGACATTTGAAACTTAAAATCCATATCTGTGTCCTAAGTACTTAACTGACTCTAGTTATAGGGTTAATATATTTACTTAAATACATTTTAGTTTAGAGGAAAAAATCTGACCACTGTTAGTGTGCTTCCCATAAAACCCAAGTCCAAACTTCAGTAAGAGGCAGTCTCCCTTGGGATGATTTTATGAGTAAATGTGAAGCCAAGACTTACAGAGATTTAAAAAACAAAAACAGGGGCACCTGGGTGCCTCAGTTGGTTAAGCGACTGCCTTCTGCTCAGGTCATGATCCCCGAGACCAGGGATCGAGCCCCACATCGGGATCCCTGCTTGGCGGGAGGCCTGCTTCTCCCTCTCTCACTCCTCCTGCTTGCGTTCCCTCTCTTGCTGTGTTTCTCTCTGTCAAATAAATAAAAAAATCTTTAAAACAAAAACAAAAACAAAACAACTGCCCCACCATGAAGAATACAGTTAAGGGAAGCAGAGGGATGTGGAATTGAGCTCTTAGGTTAAGTTAGTACTAACCCCTACTCTTTATAGACTGAATGATGTAAGCCAATACATTTCCTTAAGTTTTGAGCCCATTTGAGTTGGGTATTTTGTTGCTTGCAGTCAGTTCATACTAACTGCTCTTTTCTCCTAATAGCATTTCAAGTTAAGCAACATTAATTATACTATTGTAGATCACTCCATGAGACTGAATTTCCCATAGAGAATATGTGTAATAAATTCACTCTCAAGTGAAATTATTTCTTAATAATATTTCATATTCTGGATCTGATAGATGTTTTCATGTGTCCCCAAGAATGGCCATCTGGAAGAAAGGCTGTATCTGCCTACACTAACCTATTGACCAAGAATGCTGCTAGCAACAGAGAAGAGCCACTTCATTCAAGTTATGCCCTCCTTCCCAGGACAGCCTATATCCCATAAATGCTTGGGGTGAGGATATAAAGTCCTACCCCCACAGCCTCCCACCCCCACTCCAATCTTATCAAACTCCAAGGGACCATTTTAGCTTCAAAGCTCCTATTGGTTTGGCTGAGTCTTCTGTTGAGATTGCCTCAGAGTTGAACTTTCCTCTCTATCCATTCAATCTGCACTCCCTTTCCTTTCTGTCCCTTCTCTTCCACAGGTGTTGATCCCAAGAGCACTCCCCAGTAAGCTTTTTTCAGCTCAGCATAAGAGTGCTTCCTAGGGAACTTGACCTGAGGTACAGGAGAACACTCTGTTTCACATAAACAAAAATGGTTATATGGAGAATTAGCTCCTCCCCCCAATACTGGCAAAGTGAAATACCATCTAAAAAATTCTGAATTCTTGCACTATTGATTAACTTGCAGTTCAACGAGGATGAATGCTTGCTTGTCCTGCCCTGAGGCCTCCTTACTGAACTACTAAATTGGGTTGGTTAACAGGTTGTCATCACAGGGAAGTGTTAAAAGGGTCAGACATCTTCACTTACAGATATTGAAATTAGGAAAAAAATAATGTGGTAGGGTTTTGATCCTTTTTCTTTTAATGCCTTCAATTTTAGACTGCCCAAATGCCCTAAATTGATATTATTTTATATTGGTAAGGTTGGAGATTTCCATGGTAAAATGTTTTTTCCCTTCCAGATTATCTCTGTACATTGTTGTTACAAAGTCACCTCTTCCCAAAGCCCATAACTACCTTATGTGTTGGGACCTCCTGGCGCCCGCTAGTTTGCGGCCATTAGTGGAAGTGGCTGGGGTGGCCTCTTGGGCTTCTCCGGAATACTTCCGGGAATGTGACCTAGCTGAATCTTCCCGCCCTTGGCTCTTAGCCCGGGAGCAAACTGGCGAATTTAGCCTCACCTAGCAGTCGGGCCTGAAATCTGCCTAAGGCCTTAGTGATAGCCACTAATGAGCTCCTATTGGCCCCTGCTACTTCTTTTACTCCCTCCTTTCCTCTCTATATAACTGTGTCTCTGATACAATAAAGCTGAGATTGCTGCACCTTCATGGCTTACTCCCCTCCCAGCTCGGCTCGGTGTGGTTTCTTTCCCGGTTTCAGGGGGGTGGCCGGGCGGATGACACTTACCATCTCACTCAGCCCCGGCGGATAACAGGTTGGTCCAGTTATCCCTCCCCCACACCAGTGTTGTGGAGAGAGCAACACTTATGCTTAATCATAATCTCTGTGGTCAGTCTATACATGAGTTGTTTATTGTTTTTTACTTTTTTTCCTTCAATTTCCTCCCATTTTCCATTTTTCTTCTCTGTTCACTCTCTGAGGGCAATAATTTATGAGAATGAATCTAAAGTACCATAGTAATATCTCAGATACTACTACATAGAACACAGATAGATATCTTTGAAAATGGCTAATAATAGAGTTTCTTTTCAAACCTAGACAACCCTGCCAGTTCTTAGATCATGTCACGATGAATTTGAGCTTATCAAGTTTGTGTGTGCTGTCTTCTGTAATTAATACTATATTTTACAGATGCAACATGCCACAGAATGTGCTTCATGAAGGCTAATTTCAATGCATTGTACCAACTCACACAAAGTAGAGGTAAACCTCATGTGCCTGCCTTAAGTCTCACCTTTAATGAGAGAGTGGTCTCAGATCTGATTCTCCTTTGGCCAGGAAATTGGTTACGTTTTCCATCTGTCAATATATGCATTTCCCAGACTTCCAGACCATTTTTATCCAATAGACTATTTGCATGGAACTTGAAAAACTATAAAAACAGCTACTTTGTTTACCGGAAGGTATTTAATGACCAATGAGGGAGAAAATGTGACCAAGAACAAAGTTAATTTTTGGTAACATTTACATGTAGGGGAATTATAAATGCAAAATTCTCAGTCTTTATAACCCCATTTTTCTTTTTTCCAGTTCTCAAAGAGTATGATTAGTCCAGTGCTAAATTATCAAGATGTAATATCTAATCAAACACATGTTCATGAAGAAGATTCTTGATTTACTCTCTACCCATCATAATCCAGTCTTTGAAGAGGCACACCTTAGAAAAGAAAAGGCCTAAGGACTTAATAACCAGTTGTAAAATCACCAGCATAGAAGATTTATATTTGTTTGGAGAGGTGTTAAAATGCCCATCAACTCTAAATAGGTACTATTTTGCTTGTAATGTAATGCTCTTAGAGATCCCAGAGTAGAGATGGTCTTGTGCCTTCTAGATTTACCTATGAGTCACAAACAAATTCAGAAACTTTGGCAAATACTGAACTATAAACAAAAGATGAATCAGTTAACTTTCACTGAGAATTGAAAAGCTGTCAATCTTAATGCTAGCTTTGAGTTCATCTAAATTTCAGTGAAAGATGCCTAAGAGTATAATTTCTTTAGATGAAACTCCTATCTTCAACTGTCAGAGCATATGTAATACCATTGGAAATGAAAGCTCATGAAAACTTAATAAAACACACATTAACATATTAGTGAGAAGAGTGACATATTAGCCTAATCAAAAAATGTGAAGGGTCTTTACCAGAGATGTACTGAAGAGATAAAAATTGCCAGAGGATATATTTTTTTGTGCATGGAATTTTATTTTATTATTATTGTTATTTTTTAATAATTAGAGAATATTTATATCTATCAGAAACTGAAAAAAGTGAGCACATTGCAAAATAGCAGACAGGTAAGTGATAAACTAATACTTACAGTTAGCCCTTATTGCTGCAACTGGGACTTTATAATCATGTAATAATTTTCAGGGCCCAAGGGTGGTACCTTCAGATAGTTACCATGATTACAGGACTGGTATTAACAAAGCACTATTAATAACCTCACTGCTGTTAAAGGAAATTTCCCATGAATACTTGACTGGGAAACAATTTGCTATTAAAGACATTATGCAGTTTCTTTCAAGACAGGTTAATAAATTTGTCTCTAAATGAATTAAAATAACCAAGCACAATGGAAGACCATTACAGAGAAAAATAACTTCTTCCAAATTTTCATTGGATTCATGGTTTTGAAACTCATCAAGAACAATCTTAATATATGTAGAGCATTTTCATAGTTCTAGTTAGATTAATGATAAAACAGTGGTGAAAAGTTGTCTTTCACTGTTGAAGGAAAAGGGATTTCAAGATGCCTTATGATATATGTGGACTTAATTTTATAAACGATGAAGACAACAATTATACATATTCACTGAAGGCAGTGTGATGTATAAAAAACTAGGTTTAAGTTAAGAGCATTTTAATCATGAGCTTTGTCTAAAGACTTCTCAATGAAATAATATCAGTTTTGAATTAAATATGGTCCAGATATCCTATAGAAAGAAGGAAAGAGGGATAGTAGGTAAAAGTATGCTCTTTGTTTATCCATTCTATGGGAAATACTTTCAGAATTATTAACCCATTGGAAGTAATGCATTAGTTTTATTCATTATGATGATACAGTGTTAAGTGTATCAGGTGAAATTTATTTCTTCAGCTTTGAGATATAATTAGCGTATAACATTGTGCAAGTGTAAGGCTTACAACTTGCCAATTTGATACACTTATATATTGCAATATGATCACCAGTATAACAGCATTATTTAACACCTCCATGACCTCACATAATTACCATTTCCTTTTAGTGGTGAAAACATTTAAGATCTCTCCAGGCAACTTTCAAGTATACAATACAGTATTGTTAAATATAATCACAATGCTATGCATTGGATCCCCAGTGTTATTCATCTTCTAACTGGATGTTTGTATTCTTTGCCCAACATCTGTCCATTTCCCCATCCCTTCAGCCCCTGCTAACCATCATTCTACTCTCTGTGCACTGTTGGTGGGGATATAAATTAGTATAGCCACTATATAAAACAATATGGAAGTTCCTCAAAAAACTAAAAATAGAACTATCACATGATCCAACAATTCCATTTCTGGATAAATACACACACATACACACACATAAGAAAAACAGTATATCAAAAAGATATCTGGGGGCGCCTGGGTGGCTCAGTTGGTTAAGTGACTGCTTTCGGCTCAGGTCATGATCCTGGAGACCTGGGATGGAGCCCCACATCGGGCTTCCTGCTCAGCGGGAGACCTGCTTCTCCCTTTCTCAGTCCCTCTGCCTGTGTTCCCTCTCTCGCTGTGTTTCTCTCTGTCAAATAAATAAATAAAGTCTTTTTTTTTTTTTATTGTTACTAAATTTTTTTTTCCCAGTGTTTCAAGATTCATTCCCCATTCCCCACACCCAGTGCTCCACGCTTTAGGTGTCCCCAGAACCCACCACCAGGCTCTCCCATCCCTCCACCCCCCTCCCTCCAAGTCCCTCAGTTTGTTTCTGTGTTCAAAGTCTCTTTTGTTTCGTTTCCCTCCCTAGATTACCCTAGTTCCCATTTGCTTTCCTTCTGCCATTGTCCTCCAGTTTGCCCCTCATGCACCGCAA
>PITA01021472.1:0-32618 GCA_004023965.1 Spilogale gracilis
CCTCCCTAGATTACCCTAGTTCCCATTTGCTTTCCTTCTGCCATTGTCCTCCAGTTTGCCCCTCATGCACCGCAAGTAAGTGAGACCATGCGATACTTGACTTTCTCTTCTTGGCTTATTTCACTCAGCATAATCTCTTCCAGTCCAGTCCATGTTGCTACAAAAGTTGGGTATTCATCCTTTCTGATGGAGGCATAGTGTGTCTTTCCAAAACAGCTAGGGTATAAGAAATAGGGTGAGAGTGTGTGTGTGTTTGTGTGTGTGTGTGTATGTATATAGGTGTGTAACTCTATAAATCAATAAATCAAGTGTGTATATGTGTGTGTATAATTTTCTTAACATTATAAGTATGAAAAGCCCGCTCCAGACTTTAAATCAATGCTATCCTGCAAATGTGAGAAAAATTCCTTTGTGATCAAAAATTTGTGTGTGATAGTGAATTTGATGTGTCAGCTTGACTGGGTCACAGTGTGCCCCGATATTTGTTCAAACATTATTCTGGTTCTGTTTCTTAGGATGTTTTTGGGCGAGATTAACATTTGAATCAGTAGACTGAGCAAAGCAAATTGCCCTCCTTAATGTGGTGGCTTTCATCTAATCAGTTGAAAGACTGGATAGAATAAAAAGACTAACTCTCCCTTGAGTATGAGGATTCTCACTGCCTGATTATTTGAACCAGGACAATAGCTTCCTCCTGCCTTTGAATTCAAACCCAGTCATTGGTTTTCCTAAGTGTCAAGCCTGTTGGTTTCAGACTGGAACTACATTGTAGTAGTTGGCTTTCCTGGACTCCAGCTTGTCAGCTGCAGTTCTTGAGAATTCTCAGCCTCTATAATCTCATGAATCAATTCCTTATAGTAGATATCTCTCTGCATACATAGATAGACCCACAGATAGACATATCTATTAATTCTGCTTCTTTGACAACCCTAATTGACTGCGCAACTGTAATATCAGTGTAGATTCCCATCTGTCAAGATGAAGGGTTGGAGAATGTTCATCTCTCTTAAAAGTTTTCAAGAGGAAAAATGAGTATACATGCCTCATCCATCATACACATCATGTATGGCCCATGCTAGCTCTCTCCCAAGAGATTGCCAAACTGAAAAGGGACAGAAAATTATGGAAATTAGTTATAAGGAAAGTAACATGGGCAGTCTGAGGAATGCGTATACAAAATTCTTCTTCATCCCCCTAGGTTTATTTAGCTACTTAAATGACTCTAAAAGCAGTAGCCAAAGATTAGAAAATAACCGTAAGAGTGTGATATCCCCAGACCAATGTAAAGGAAGATTTTAAATTTTAGGGAAGCCAACTCCATATCAAGTCTGTGAATATACTTTCTCTCTTTGTTTTGTATGCCTCCATTTGTACAACAGAAACTTATTGAACATTTATTGAATGTCAGGCATTCAATATGTTTTTTGGCTAACTGGCCAGAAAAGGAAGACAAAAAGCCTTGCTCTTATGCAGTTTTGTTACATAAAAGAAAATTGTTAATAAATAAAACAACTGCATTTATTAAAAAAGCAATGAAAGGTAATCAAACTGCAACTTAAATTGTGATATTTGGGAGAATGGTGAATGAAGAGCATTTCTCAATGAAGAACAGCAAGCAAAAATGTCATTAAAATGATAACCCACATGTTGGGGCACCTGGGTGGCTCAGTTGGTTAGGCGAATGCCTTCGGCTCGGGTCATGATCCCGGAGACCCGAGATTGAGTCCCACGTCAGGCTCCTTGCTCGGCGGGAAGCCTGCTTCTCCCTCTCTCACTCCCCCTGCTTCTGTTCCCTCTCTGGCTGTGTTTCTCTCTGTCAAATAAATAAAATCTTTAAAAAAAAATAACTCACATGTATCAAGGAGAAAGTAGACATGATTAAGCATAATGAGGATGAGTGTCTTAGATCAGGTTCTTAGAAGCAGGTTATTGTATGAATTTTTGAAGAAGTACTGTAGAGGGGAGAAAAATAACCTGTAAAGGAGAAGGTAAAATAGAACAGGGATGGGAAAAATTCTCAGTACAGATGTTGGTTCATAGTATTAACTACTTGATATAGTTTCATATATCCTTGAAATAGTGAGGCTGGTCAGCTATGTCCAGTTTCAGGTGGTCATTTGTTGGGGGAACCATCCATCAGGAGGGCTTGACTTTCCTACTAAAATGGCTACTGTCACCTGAGGGCAATTATATGGGGGAAGATAGATGTGTAAACCTTTATCAGTTAACACTTATGTGAACTGGGGGGGGGAGGTAAGGGCACTAGCTTGGGACAAGAAATTTGGGCAGGTCACAGCTTTAATTATGGTAGAAGGAATTCAAAAAGTAGAGAGGCTAAAATCCTGTTTAGCTTTAATTCAGGGTAAATAATTTAGGTCTTACTCTAAGGGCAGTAGAAACCCTTGGGAGGTATTAAACAAGAGAATGACATAATCTAGTTTACATTTTTTAAATTTACCTTGAACGGTAAGTCGAAACTGGAATTGATAAGAATGCATGCATACATATAAATTATGAAGTAATTACAGGATTCTTGTCAAGTGATAATGGTGCCTTGAATTGGTATTAGTGGAAATGGAAAAAGAAAGTCAATAAGTTTCCTTGAAAAGGAGCAAAGACGAGTCAATAAATGAAAGGGTTATGGAATCAAGGGAATTGTTAAAAATTAATGTGAGTCATTAGAGTATATTTTTATGAGAATAATCCAGTTATGAGGAATAAATTAATGTTTTTGGGAAAAGGAAATGGTTAAATAAACTGTATCCTTGATATGGCAACAGAAGAGACAATGAAATACAAAATACAAGTGGAGCTGTTGAAATTGCTTTCTTTTTTTTTATTGTTACTTAATTTTTTTTCCAGTGTTCCAAGATTCATTCCCTATTCCCCACACCCAGTGCTCCATGCAATAGATGCCCTCAGTACCCACCACCAGGCTCTCCCATCCCTCCACCCCCCTCCCTCCAAGTCCCTCAGTTTGTTTCTGTGTCCAAAATCTCTGTTGTTTCATTTCTTTCCCTGGATTACCCTAAAGTAGGGTAATCCAGAGCTGTTGAAATTTCCAATAGAGTTGGAGTTCTTTGTAGGTGAATGATATGACAGACTTCTTACTATTCGTTCAAGACCCAAAGATTTCTGTTTTGTTTTGTTTTTTCATTCACTTATATAATGCCATTTAAAATTAGTTAATGCGAGATGATGGGTATTAAGAAGGGCACATGATGTGATGAGCCCTGGGTATTATACACAACTAATTAATTGTTGAACACTACATCAAAAATATGATGTAATATATGTTGGCTAATTGCACATAATAAAAAATAAAGTAAAATTAATTAATGGATGAATGGATACTCATGTTTTTTAAAAATAATTTATTTGGAACCAAGTTATCCACCATTTTACTTTGCTTGAAAGATGGACATCTCAAGTATATCTTAATTGGAAAAAGAAAGGGGAAAACAATGATTTATTGATAACACTATGAGAAGCCAGGAGTTAGAAAAACAGATACTACAAGGACATTGCTGCTTTCAAGAATTCTCAGTGCAACAGAAAAGAAGGCCAAATCCACTGGTAATTTCAAAGGAATAAGTTCCATAAATGTCAGTACTATAGAAATAATCTGAGGTTCTTGTAAATTGACCTAGGTGTTATGATAATGTCTAAAAATAACACGAAGGTGAGCAATGACACATTATCTTCTTGGAAATATATTTTAGTTTTTTCCCAAACATGATGTGAGTAATGACCAGTGGAAGAAAGTGAAGTTAAAGAGGTAGGCAGGTACCATTTTGTAGTGAGTCTCGTTAGCTGTGCTTTAAAGTTTGACTTTGGATTGCCTAAGGAGAATTTCTAGACCAGGACAGCCATAGAGAAAGTCCCAGAAAATGCCAGTAGAGGTGGATTATAGTGTAAAAATGTCGAGCATTATATTTGCCTAGGAGCTGCATAATTTTTTCTATCCTACCAGAGGCATTATCTTACAAAAATTAATGAATGGCTCTGTTACCCCATGGAGTACAGGCAAGAGTGGATGAAGAAAAGGAGGACAGTTAATCCAAAGCTGTAGGTATTTAATAGTGATCCAAGAGAGAAGATACTGAATAAAACACATAGGAGAGCTGCCTGGGTGGCTCAGTCTGTTCAGCATCTGCCTTCAGCTCAGGTCATGATCCCAGGGTTCTGGGATTGAGTTCTGCATCAGGCTCCTTGGCTTCTCTCTCTCAGTTGGCCTGCCACTCTGCCTTGTGATCTCTCTCTCTCTCTCTCTCTAATAAATAAATAAAATCTAAAAAAAATAAAAAATAAAAAATAAAACACATAAGAGATGTTGTGAAACTAAGGCATTTTGTTGGCTTGTTTATTATTATTACTATTATTATTATTATTACCTCAACTGCCTTAAAAACTATATTTTTTTGCTGTTAGGGATTCCTTATGGTTGTATATTTGTATATAGCCATGCTCGGCAATAAGCTAATGATTCAGAGAGAAAAAGAAACTTAATATTCTTTATACCTTTGGTGATTGAGAGTAGATTGTGAAACAGATGTTTTGCATTAAGGTGCATCATGAAAGTGTGATCTAACATAACCACTAGGATTTTAGCATGAAAACAACAGCAGTTTGTTTACCAACCCAGCATAGTTTAGGCAGTAGTCCCACACCTGGCAAGGAGATTAGACAAGGAGAAACAATTCTACCCTCTAAACTATATCAATCTAACTCATTCTAAATATATGTATTCAGACAAGATAGTTTCCATTATATGTGTTTAAGAGCATTGGCATTTGGAGCCCTAAGAGGAACACATACTCTGCTTCTGTGTATGTCCAATGCAGTTGTTGGGCAAAAGCAAGTTGGAGAGAAGTGGTTGTATATTCCTCAGTGATCTATAAAATCAAATGCAACAATAGATCAAGCAGAATCAAAGTTGCCTGTGAAATCTCAGCACAAGTAACAAGTCATTACAAAACCTATTGAAAATTCCTTTGGCACAATTACTAGGCCAAAACTCAGATTGGAAATTTAAAAATAATTTACTCCAAGGGAGAGGGGTGATCAGCTGTGCAGCAACTTTCATATAAAACTTTTGCTGAGGCAAGTATAATTTACATGGTAACAATGGAGTGGAATTGTTCTTTAAAAGACAGATAATATACTTTTTTGTTACCACAAAGTCAGGAATTATATAATTTTTATTTCAAAGAAGACTAGAAATATTGGAATATCAAACATAGTAGTAGTAGTCCTTTGGAATTCCAAATCCCACATAAGGTTTTTCAATAGTAAAAGGAAATTCAATAGAAAAAATCCCAATATCCCATAATATCCCATGTGTGTAAACACATATTCTATACATTTTATTTTATCCCAAATATCTTTGCACTATATGTATAGGACTTGAGTTTACATAAATTGTATACATTTGAAGATAAGCACCTAGTCATTTAGGTATCTTCTTTCCCAACATAGGCAAAATAATTATCTTTTTTCCTTCCTTCCCTCCTTTCTCCCTTTTTCCCTCCCTTCTCCCTCCTTCCTCCCTCCCTCTTATCTTTTCCTTCTATCCTTCCTTCTCTTCCTTTCTTTCAACCTATCCATAATAGCAGGGGGAGTGGCAAAGAAAAGGGAGTAGCAGGCTCCCCACTGTGCAGGGAGCCTGATGTGGGGCTTGATCCCAGAAAACCTGAATGATGACCCGAGCCAAAGGCAGACGCTTAACCTATTGATGCGCCCAGGCATCCCAGTTGTTTTACTTCCTGACAGTGAAAAAGTTGGAAATGAGGTTATGTGTGCTATCTTACTTATCTTAGAAAAGGGAAATCACATCTTCTATAAAGTTGGGCCCATGAGCTTAATGTTTGATAGGTCAACAAAGCAAAAATGTAAGATCAATATTACAGAGATAAGATGGCAGAACAAGGCTCGATTGAACATATTACACACCTAAAGAAAGACATGCAATTTTCAAGCCATAAAAGGGGTTAGACAGTTTTAAGAAGATACAAAAATGAGACTATAAAAGACATATCTCTGAGATGTCCACCTGAATGGGGTACTTTATTGAGGCCATCATGTTCAATGGGCTAAAAGTACTTGGAGCCACTAATAAGATAATTTCTATTGTTAGAAATGGCTACAAAAGATCATCCCAATCTAAAGTGATGGTATTTTAAATTATGTAACGACCACAGTTCCTGGCCTATAATTAATTAAATGAATTCAATGAATTTTCTGTTCTGATTTTATGCTCACTTGATGAATGTACTATTATACACTGGTTTACCATAAGATCTATCTAAGAGAAGGAATCAAGTATATCCAACATGAGTGTTTCAGTTTGACTCTAGTTATAAATATATACATATTATTATATATTATTATTAATCATATATTTTATTTTGTTATGTTCACATAATATGGATATTTTATGTATTATATAATATATTTTAATATAATTAATTTAATGTATTTAAATATTTATCATATTTTAAATACATTACTTATATATCTAGTTATGTATATGGAAAATATATATATATTTAAATTGAATGGGATTGGTTTTTATTTTATTTACCAGATTCATGACCTTGGGCAGTATCTACTATCTTCATGTTCTGGGACCTCTGGAACAATCATGTTCTAGGATGGCAGATTCCCATATGGGTAATAATATCCTTAATATCTCTTGTAAACTAGATTGCTTCTCATGAATCTTGTTTTTCATATTAGGCTTTCAGGATTTTTACAGGTGATTTTTTGTCAGTAAGAAATGAGGGATAACTTTACTATAACATAAGATACCTTGCAAAGAGTCTTAAACCCATTTTAATTGTGTCATATCAATATTTCTATTGGTAGGACTTATTGCCATTATTTTAGGAATGTAAAAATTGAAGACTCAAGTAGGATTTGAACCATGATTCTGAGTCTTGTCTTCTTAAAATTTGCCACACACAAACACCAAACAAAACCTCATTAATGGCACACAGCCTATTTCCTAGTATTATAATACTTTGAGAGCATTTTTCAAAATTTTGAGGAATATTTTATATGAGGAAAACAATACTGAAGAATTCTTATTTAAACAAAACAGCCCACAGGATTTCTCAGAGCCTTTATTTTTTTTAATTTTTTTAAATTTTTTTTAAAGATTTTATTTATTTATTTGGCAGAGAAACACAGCAAGAGAGGGAACACAAGCAGGAGGAGTGAGAGAGGGAGAAGCAGGCTTCCCACCCAGCAGGAAGCCGGATGCGGCTCGATGCGGGGCTCGATTCCAGGTCTCCGGGATCATGACCTGAGCCAAAGGCAGTCGCTTAACCAACTGAGCCACCCAGACACCCCTCTCATAACCTTTAATATGTGTTACAGATATTTTGAATTAATAGGAGGATACGTGTTCTAATATGTGTTAGAAAATGATGACTTTAAAATGTGGTGGTGAAAAATAAGAAAAGATCATTAATCCAGCAAATGTGTAATTAAAACAAAAAAAATAAGCCCTCATGTAAATAGGGATTGATGTCAAACCAGTATCATTAAATCTGCACTATGACCCACAGTTCCCTCAGAATTTACATTTCTATTTACATAAAAGAGCCTTAGTTTCACAAAGAAGCTATGATACTTTCCCTCCTGTATTTACATTTCTATTTACATAAAAGAGCCTTAGTTTCACAAAGAAGCTATGATACTTTCCCTCCTGTATAATAAAATAATTACTTATAAACAGTTTATGTTTTTTCCAATCACATTCATATATATTGTTTAATTTGGTCCTCAAAGAATTATGAAAGAGATCTGAAAGGGTTATTATAGAAGATATCTACATAAAAAAAGATTTACTGACATCACATATGTAATAGACATTTTTTAAATTTTATTTATTTATTTTATGAGAGAGAGAGAGAGAGAGAGAGAGAGAGCCAGTGGTGGGGGGAGGGGCAGAGGGAGAGAAAGAATCTCTAGCAGCCTGCCTACTGGGCATGGAACCTGATGCAAGGTTTGTGACCTAAGCTGAAATCAAGGGTCCGTTACTTAACCCACTGAGTCACCCAGGATCCCCTGTAATAGACATTCAGGACACACATTATATTATAGAAAAAGTTATGAAAAATGTTAATGGTTTGTCAAATATTTTGAAAGTGTTTTTTTGTTTTGTTTTTAAGCTGGGGGAAATTTATACTACATGAATTTCTTGACTACAGTACTAAGTTCTTTCTTGGCAGGAAATACCTACTAAACCTGAGCCAAACATCACGGAGCTAAAAATAAGAATGATATTCTAATGACTACCATATATAGGTAGATAGGAAGAGTATAAAGCAGTAGTATACCTTTTATATAGAGAGAGAATCTTTTTTTTTTTTTTAAGTGTTTACTTGTTTATTTGAGATACGAGAGAACATGAGCAAGGGGAGGAGCAAAGGCCGAGGGAAAGGGACAAACAGCCTCCCTGCTGAGAGGAGAGCCCAATGAGGGGCTTAACAAGGGGCTCAATTCAAGACTCTGAGATCATGACCTGAGCCGAAATCAGATGCTTAATCCACTGAGCCTCCCAGTTATCCCAAGAGAGAGAATCTTAAACAGGCTCCACAACCAGCATGGTGCCCCATGTGGAGCTCCATCTCAGGACCCTGAAGATCATCACCTGAGTCAAATTCAATAGTCACTTATTTGACTGAGACACCCAGGCACTGCTAAAGCAGTATCTTTTTAAAGATACATGCAGATATTAATATCTTAATAAATAAAAAAGTATCAAAATGGTGATTGATTTGAATAAGTTTAATAATATTATGAACAATTATATTGCACTAAAGTCATCTATTGTTCATTAATTCTATTGCACTATAGGCATCTACATAGGATGCAAGCAGAACATTCAAATACATTTGCTATAATGTTATACAGGAAATTGGGTAGCAAAAGGTAAATATTTCATCAAAATTGATACAAAATTTTACATTTGAAAGTATTCCAAAGTCATTTTCTGAATTTATTAAAAGTATGTTTCATCAAATGTACAGAATAAGCAATGAGAAAGGCTTATTTAAAACCACCGTTTCGGGGCGCCTGGGTGGCTCAGTTGGTTAAGTGACTGCCTTTGTCTCAGGTCATGATCCTGGAGACTCGGGATGGAGCCCCACATCGGGCTCCCTGCTCGGCGGGAATCCTGCTTCTCCCTCTCTCACTCCCCCTGCTTGTGTTCCCTCTCTGGCTGTGTTTCTTTCTGTCAAAGAAATAAAATCTTAAAAAACAAAAAAACAAACAAAAAAAAAAACGCTGTTTCAAGAATTGTCATAGTCACCCACCTGGCAGTAAAATAATTTAAAAAAATGATAAATGCCTTATTCTCTTGTGTTAAAAACTAAGAAAGATCACATTTTAAATGGTAGGATAGTCATTATCTCCAAAACTTACAAAACAACATCATGATACTCCTCATCACTAGTATTTGATTACTAATCATGGTATTTGGTGCATGAGAAACTGTACCATCACTAGTGCTCAAAACAGAAATTATCCTCAACAACATAAAAGGCTTTACATAGCTGGGAAAATAAATAATACTCTAGAAATAAGAGCATTTTAGAGGGAGAGAGGACTCAAGCACTGCAGTTCAGTCATTGAGGATGGAGCCTAAATGTCGTATTTCTGTATGGTACATTTGTCACAGGAACCACTCTACCCACTCATCTCCCCAAATATTGGCTAGTGAGGAGGGCTAAGAGTGAAAGTTATTACATTTGGTGAGACCCATAGTTCATGTGCCTAAATCCAATTTATAAACTGGCAAAGAACGCCAATGATGGGAGTGAATGAGGTCCCTCTGATGTGATCAACTATCTGCAATATGGACATTTAAAAAAAAATAAGAGATTTTATTTATTTATTTGTCAGAGAAAGAGAGAGGGTGAGAGAGAGCGAGAGAGAGAGCACAAGCAGGAGAGAGAACAGCAGGCAGAGGGAGAAGCAGGTTCCATGCTGAACAAGGAGTTCAATGTGGAACTCAATCCCAGGATCCTGGGATCATGTCCTGAGCTAAAAGCAGACAGTTAACCGACTGAGCCACCCAAGTGCACTGGAAACACTTTTGTCAGAAAACTTTACCATATGTTGACAACTATTAATTTTCAACATGAAACTCAAAAAAGATTCCTTTGACAGTATTTATAAATATATACCAATATATTTGTTATTGTTTTACCTCTGATTTGTTCTCTTCTATTAATATAATTATATTACACAAATCTGTGGTAAGTTGGGATAATAGAATTATATTTTGTGTTATATATTACATTTGACAGAATGTTATTTCATGCAACTTCAAGATGTTTTAAATGACTCTACTGTATTAAAGTTTATCAGTTTCTGGAAGAGAATCTAATCTTCTTTATCACCTAGCTAATATTTTGCTCATTTATCATTTTCAATTTTCAAATTCTAATTTCAAATCTGCCTTCATCTTCAGTAGTATAACTGTCTTTTTTGAGAACCAAATAAACTTTGTTCAGTAACAATTTACTGAGAGATAACTTGGAATCATGCATGTTGCTAACTGGTGGGTATACACATGTAATGAAATAATTCGTGAATAAATATTAAGAGTAAAAAATCAGCTGTGCTGCTGATTAGTCTCATCAAGAGATAGTATAACTTTTTCTCTGAACCAGAGATAAGGAATTACAGTAGGAAGTAGATGGACATGATATTAAAAGAATCATGCCTAATGTGTTCTCCTTTCCCCATAAGTCATGGAAACATCAAGTTCTGAAAATAAAAGGATAGGGAATTCGTAGGAAATTTGAGTGGAGTGAAAAAGTTCTAGTTTGGAATGTCTTTAATCTTAGACTTATTTTCATATTTAAAAGAAATTATTTTTGCTCCTGGGCACTTAATTTTCATTTTTAACCAAGAGTTTTTCAGGCTTATCTTAAACAGATCTGTCTACATTTTAAATATAGATTTCTTTAACACCATCTATTTTAGCTTCTTCTTTGAAAAACTTTCTTCTTGAATCTCTGTTCTTTAATTTTCCCATTTCCTGGATGGAAATAGAATGAGAATGAGAAATAGATTTTCAGTCCTTAATCATCTTCTTTTATCTTATTTTTATATTTCTTACTACTCAAACAGGAATTCATTCATTCTTTAAGTGATTCTGAAAATTTTCCCAGTTTTTCATAGATTAATTTCTTCTATTGTTACAACAAGAACAGGAAGAATGGAAACTTCATCTTTAGATATGAAAATTCAAATTTACATTTGCTTTAGCTGAGTTGACAAGAGGTATCACAAAGGACTGTCTTTTTGCACTGATTATCTAGCTTGGAGATTTTATAAAATATGTCATACAAATTCTAATTTCAAACCTGCATTAGGGCAGTACAGTGATAGTAAATACCCGCGAAAGCCTGGCAAGAAACACATGGTATCTTTTATGTCCCTGTAATGGCAGACTTTTTTCTAATCCTACTTTTCTTTTTTTTTTTTTTTTTTTAAAGATTTTTTATTTATTTATTTGACAGAGAGAAAAACAGAGAGAGAGGGAACACAAGCAGGGGGAGTGAGAGAGGGAGAAGCAGGCTTCCCGCGGAGCAGAGAGCCCGATGTGGGGCTCGATCCCGGGTCTCCGGGATCATGACCTGAGCTGAAGGCAGTCGCCCAACCAACTGAGCCACCCAGGCGCCCCTAATCCTACTTTTCATACAATGTATATTTCTCATGGTCACAGCATTATGGATTATTTAAGTTCCAGTCTTACTCCTCTGGTCTCCATGTGGCAGTTAATATGCTGTACTCCTACTCAGGTCAGTGGGTAGGAGTGTAAGCTCACAATCACTTACTTATTTTTCATCTCCTTTTCCATTGTAGGCATTCTTTGATTTTGGGATGCTCGGCTATGCCCTGGCTAATTACTTAGGCTAGTCTTTCCAGGATTTTCATAGCAAAAGGCTATAAAATAATTTGACTCAAGTCATGGTCATGTCATAACTAAAGTAGAAGCATTACTCTCTTGTGTTATTGTTTTTTGAGATACTTTCTCATACACATTTTTTAAAAAAGAAAATGTGATTATTCTTATTCATATACATTCACCTTCATCATACTTCATGCTAACATTCACAAACACAAAATCATATATGCTTTATAGTCCTTTTTAATACTTTTTTCTTTTAAAAAAGTAGGATCATACAATGTTTATTCTCTACTTTGCTTTTTTTCCCTAAAAGTATACCCTAGACAACTAATCAGCTCAATATGTATATATTAAATTCAACACTTTTCATATCTGCAAAATATCACATAGCATACACATGCCAAAATTATTTAGCTATTCGCCTACTCTTGAATGTTGCCATTGTTTCTCTTTTTGGCCACAATAGACATGCAAGAATGAGTAACTTGAGAATTTATTATTTTATAATTATGCTTTTCTATGAATATATGAATTGAATAGTCAATGAAGTATCTTTTTAAATAATGCTTATTTTTATGACAAAAGAATGATGACTGTTTCAAAAAAGTTGTATGCAGCATCTCACATTTCCACTAGTATTATGTGAGAGCTTCTATTTTCCTGAATTTTTTTAAAGATTTTATATATTTATTTGACACAGAGAGAGATCACAAATAGGCAGAGAGGCAGGCAGAGAGAGACAGGGAAGCAGACTTCCTGCTGAGCAGACAGCCTTATGTGGAACTTGATCCCAGGACCCCTGAGATCATGACCTGAGCCGAAGGCAGAGGCTTAACCCTCTGAGCCACCCAGGTGCCCCTTTCCTGCATTTTTGTAAAGTTTGGATGGTGCTTAAATGTTTGCTGATTAGGTGAATCAAACTAACCTATTGTTTTTCCTTTAATTTACAGTTAATCAGAAAACTACTAAAATTGAGACTTCTTTATATGTTAAAGAGACATGCATTTTCTTTTTCATGGCTTGTGTATTTTTTTTTTTAAGATTTTATTTATTTGACAGAGAGAAACACAGTCAGAGAGGGAACACAAGCAGGGGGAGTGAGAGAGGGAGAAGCAGGCTCCTGCCGAGCAGGGAGCCAGATGTGGAACTCTCAGGAATCATGACCTGAGCTGAAGGCAGTCGCTTAACCAACTGAGCCACCCAGGTGCCCCACAGCTTGTGTATTTTTAATATTTATTTTTGTATCTGTTTTTAGTAATAAGTTTTACATTATCTACACTAGGAATATTCACATTTGTCTGATCTGCACATTGTTGTTTTTAAAAATGTTTCTTTCTTCTTGTTTTGGATTTCTTGTCTTGCTTATTACATTTGATGCTTGGATTAGATGATTTCTACATTCTAGAATTCTATGATTGAATTTTAAATTCCTGAATCAATAACAAAGAACACTTTGGCATGGTAACCAGAGCAATGGTAGCCATGGTAACTCAACAGGGATGTGTTGAGTGATGGGCAGGAATTCCTATAAGGCTAAGCAACAGGAAGTCAAGAACTCATCCCCAAAATCCCATCTCTTTATGTCAATTTAAAGTTTAATAATAGCAATTCATTTTCTAGATGTTTTTAGAAATTATGATTAATCACATGCATATATGTTCCTTTATGATTATATTGTAAACCACCTTAATAACTATAAAATTGAACTAGGAATACCACATTGATATTAAATTTGCATCATCTAAACCAATGAATATTAATTTATCATTAATAGTCAGTTTTGTACACACATATACTTACATTTCATAAGGACCTGTACTAAGACCATATTAAAAAAAATTACAGAATCAGTTAATGTAAAATTCTCAAAATCTCATTTAAATTTTCATAAATTGCATGGGTTACTATTCCATGATTTGGTTAACTGGGTGTCAAATAATTAATATTACTAAAGGGTAAATATTTTAAAAATCTGTGGAAATTTCCTGATATTAATAAATGAGTCACACTCTAAAAATAAAATGTGAAATTATTTCACTGGAAAATTTTAGATATTATGAACACAGTTTAGCTATGGATTTTCTATAAGACATGTTTTAGTATATTATATGTTATATAGTGTAAATGTTATTATCTTTATTTTTGTCATATTACATACTAGTTTTCTATGTTAGAATAAAGTATATAGCAATTCTCTGTATTCCATTTTTATATATGGATTTGAAGGTTGGCTTCAGGTTTCTAAAATAAGCAATTGAGCACTATTTCAAAACTTGGTAATATTTTAATGTTTTATATTTTATTTTGAGAAACATGGTATATTTGGATATGTATCATTTTTCTTCCTTATTACTTTCTTTCTGCCCATATAAAAGTAAACATTAATTAAACAAATATATATTAAAAAGAAACACCAAAGTATCATTATGTAAACCATCTGAAGGACAGGAAGATATCAAGTATTCATTCAGAAAATTTATTTTTATTACATATAATTTTAAGCATAATGAAATTTACCTTAGTTTATAGTTTAGTGTTATAAATATTTTTTGAAATATAATTTTATATACCTCCTTTAATCTTTCACTCCTTTTCTACAGAATAAGTTTGTTAAAAATAATTGCTGACTCCAAGCTGGGAGGTTTATTTTTCAAGGCTTTTGATACATATTTCTAAGTTGTCATTCAAAATATTTTTGCTAATTTACATTTCCATCAGCAAATATATGACTGTGTGTTTTCTGACTCATAGCACTGAGTATAATCATTGCCAAAATGAACCCCAAACAAATGCAAATGTACTTTATTGTCTCTCAACATATTACTTGTTTTGAAAGTAATGAAAAATCCAGTGGGGTAATAACTAAATAAATTTTGAAACAGAATAAAACAAACTATGCAAATAAAATATATATGTTTCCATTTACCAATGTGACAAGATGTTTAAAAATCGTTAACTTATATAAAGTTTCAAAACCATATGTCTATGATTTCATTTATATATATATTCATATTCAGTTATATATAAAGCTCCAGTTTTAAACAACATAATGTAAGTGGAGTAGGGGCTAAAGACAGGTGGTTTGTGGTAAGATTATGGCTAGCTTTGGGTGTGCAATGGCATGGTTGGAGCTAGAGAGTATTATGCTAAGTGATATAAGTCAGAGAAAGACAAATATCATATGATTTCACTCATATGTGGAATTTAAGAAATAAAAAATAAATGAATAAAGGGACAAAAACAGAGACAAACCAAGAAACAGACTCTTAACTATAAAGAACAAACTAATGGTGACCAGAGGGGAGATGAGTGGGAGGATGGGTGAAATAAGTGATGGGAGTTATGGAGAACACTTCACTTGTCCTGATGAGCACTGGGTGATGTATGGAAATGTACGCCTCAAACTAATATTACATTGTATGTTAACTAACTGGAATTTAAATAAAAACTTTAATTAAATATATATATAAATATAAATATATATATATATATATATATATATATATATATATATATTTAATTAATCCCAGTAGGCTGCCGGATTCCAGGATCAATCCCAGAAATCTGGAATCATGACCTGACCTGAAGTCCAAGATTTAATGACTGAGTCACCCCCGCACCCCCTAAGAAGCTATTATGTGGGGAGCCTAGGTGGCTCAGTCATTAAATATCTGTCTTCAGCTCAGGTCATGATCCTGGAGCCAGGGGATCAAGCCACATGTTGAGAAGCCTGCTTCTCCTTCTCTCACTCCCCCTGCTTGTGTTCCCTCTCTGATGGTGTTTCTGTCAAATAAATAAATAAAATCTTAAAAAAAAAAAAAGAAGCTATTATATGACAGATATGGTGGCAAATGCTTTCCAGTTCACTCTCTCTCTTTCTCCCTCCCTTCCTCCTTCCCTCTCTCTCTCTCTCTCTCTCACACACACACACACACACACACACACACACACCTTACACACTTACCTACACCTAGCTTCAGTAAAGAAATAACTGGCTTCATTATATAGATGAGTATATTCTAGATTTACAAAAGTCATACAACTCCCTCAAAGCTAAATGGTGTGCATCTTTGTTTGGACTATTACAAAAAATAGATTATGCATCTTGTACATGTTAAAAACTTATTTCTCACAGTTCTGGAGACTATCAAGTCCAAGGTTAAGGGCCCAACAGGTTCAATATCCAATGAAGGCCCCCTTCCTTATATATATGGACATTTTTTCACTGTTCCCTCACTTGGCAGAAGACACAAAGTTGCTATCAGGCCTATTTTATAAGGGACTACTTCCCTTCATGAGGGCTCTACTTTGATGATCTGGGCACTTTCCAAGGGCTCCACCTCCTACTACTATCTGCTTGGAGGTTAGGATTCCAACATGAATATTGGGAGGCATTCATAAGCATTCAGCCCATAGAATCTCATATATGGAAGTGAAAAATATATTATTCTAATTCAGATCTGTCTACCTGTATACCAGTGGTTACCCATATTATGTGCACATCAAAAGTACCTGAATGACCTCTTAAAGCAGAAAAAGCTGGGCCCCAGACTCTATACCCAGATGCTCTGAAAATAAGTCTAGATCCTAAGTGATGCTATACTGCCTCAACAAGAACCATATTTTGGCACCTTTGTTTTATAACTATATTCTTTCTCCACATCTGCTCTCCCCATTCACTTTTCTTCTGGTTGGGAGAAAATATTTCTGGATATCAGAAGACTTAAGGCAAGAACTATTTTCCCCTGTGTTGCATGATTGTCTTTATTAGATTAAGTGTAATGTGTTTGTTGTATGTATGGAATATAAAAGGCAGCATTGGAAATTGTTGTGGCAGTGGTTTATTTCTGATAGGAAAAAAAGTAATAGTTTTTCTTGAAAAAAATGTCAATTTTAATAAGGAAGTCTTCATCAGGGATTGGTAGCATAGAATAAAGGTTCTTTGGAAATCACTGGTTTATTTAAGATAGTGGAATGTTCTATTAATAAAAAATGGATATACAGTAATGGAAGTCAAAGAGCAATGCTAGGAAAGGAAAGAAGGCATTACAGAAGAAATGAAATGATACTTGAAGTATATGGTATTCATAGTTAATATAGCTGGGATGTGAGTGGATCAAGTCCCACATTGGGCTCTCTGCTCAGCAGGAAGCCTGCTTCTCCCTCTCTCACTCCCCCTGCTTGTGTTCCCTCTCTGACTGTGTTTCTCTCTGTCAAATAAATAAATAAAATCTTAAAAAAAAAAAAAAAGAACTCAGGTTTAACTTTGAATGCTGCTTCAAAAAATAGAATCAAAACAGGAAAAGTTAATATACTTTAAAATTCAGTAAAATAAATACATGGTCTTGAAACCATAGATTAAAAACTAGCTACACGGTTTTTGATATTCATTCTAGAAACCTATTTATCAGATGACTTTTGTGTTTTCCTAAGTCACAAAGTAGTATATCCAAATCAAATCCCTAATCCCATTGAAAGTATTTGAATTCATTTGTGTGAAGTAAAATTTTTCTCTGATTACAAGAAAATTTATAACAATATATATTATAGAATTGGTTAGAAATAAATGCATTTTGAATTAACCTCCAATTTAATGGTTCCACTTTGGATTTATCAGTAAAAAAAATAATTTAAGGAGCAAGGACTGATAATTGCTTTAAGAAATATTACACTTTATATCAGGCCCTCTAGAAATGTCATCAGATTTACCAAAGAAATGCAGAACAAGGGGCGCCTGGGTGGCTCAGTTGGTTAAGTGACTGCCTTTGGCTCAGGTCATGATCCTGGAGACCCAGGATCGAGCCCTGCATCGGGCTCCCTGCTCCGTGGGAAGCCTGCTTCTCCCTCTCTCACTCCTCCTGCTTGTGTTCCCTCTCTAGCTGTGTTTCTCTCTGTCAAATAAATAAAATCTTTAAAAAAAAAAAAAAAAAGAAATGCAGAACAAGTAATGAGCCAATAAAAATCAGGAATTACAATGAAGGAAATGCAAAATTTTTATAATTGGGACAAATATTGGAGGATTTGGGCTAGAAATAAGGAAAAGGGATCTAATTAAGTAGGTGCCTGATTAGCCTGCAAATTGTCAAGATAGAAAGGTGACAAACATTGGTTATCCCAATAAGAGAGGAAACACATATATGCACATTTGGTAACCAGCTTCCACTTTGTTTTGTTGGGTTTTAAATAAGCTGAATTTAATTACAAAATTAAGATAATGAGGGTGGTACAGTCACAGTCCATTCAGCAGAAGTTTCCTGTTCACCTACTGTTCTTCAACTATTCTAGGCTTTGTTTTAGTTGTGAAGACACCACAGTGAACAATGCATAACAGAATAAAATATAACTGTCCGGTCGAATTTAAAATCCAACAAAAGTGACAAAATAAAGAATAGGCATGATAAATATCATCTTCTCTTGGTAGGGAAAGGGGGGTTGAGAGTGCTGGCATAGGTAGGCAAGCTACAGTATGAAGTATGATGGTGAGAGTAAGAGTTTGTGGTTTTGCTATAATTAGGAAGTAGAGCTGGAGTAAAGGTTCCATGTGAGGAATCGTTAATAGTTCTTTACTGAATATGGTCAGTAATATAAATAATACTGAGTTTGGGGGAGTTTAATGGGTGGAATAACCATGTGAAAAGATAGAGGCTACTGATCATATTATACTTCTTGGACAAAGAACTATGTTAATAAATGTATGCTATATTTAAGGTTTATAATTAATAAATATTATATAAATTATTTTAATATATAAGCTATTACATTAAACAGTGATTCTGATAATGCATTAAAATCTTTCAAGTCCTGGTAAGTTATAAATGCTCTTGTAGTTCAAGAAATTTTTGCTTTATATCTTTTGAGGATATTACTAAGCACACACAAATGTATAATTATTATAACTTTCTCATGAATTAAAGCTCTTATCTTTAAGTATCACATGTAGCAATGATTTTTTGCCTTAAATAATTTTGTTTTACTAACACAGCTATATCAACTCCTTGGTGAGGTATATCTGTCCTTAGAAAAGCAATATAAAATATTGTAGTGATGTGTTTAAATGGCAAAAACTCATAAAAAGAAAAGTGGGATGAAAATATAAATGAACAGGTGAATATAACTTCTCTGGATGGCAACTGTCAAAAATGCATGAGCAGTCCTAAACTTGTGTACAGTTGACTGTAGAATTCATTTCTATGATTTTATTCTAAGAAAATAATCAACATGAATAAAATGACAGTTATTAAATTTTTCAGCAGGTGGGTGAGCCTATGAATTATCAATCCTTAGGACAGTTTAAAAAGTCAGAAAGACTCTTAAATCATTGTTTGGAATGTTTGTGATTAAAAACTATGAGCACTGGTCATGGCTCTCTAGTTCAAGAACAGACTAATATTCAAGCAAAAAGCCAATGCAACAGAAATCATTGAACTCGTGCAAGGTGTAAGTTAAAAATAACTGACTCAGGAACAGTATGAGAGCTAGAAGCCATTCCCAAGAAAATGGGTTCTTTGTTTTGGAGTTGTATTAGAGTCTGATAGAAGACTGATTTTAATGAGTGATGAAACCAGGAAGAATACAAAGTGTGCTGAGATAAGTTGTAGTGAAGCTCTAGAATGGGTGAAGATCAAGGATACATGTTGATATTACTTACTTGTCACAGAAACCTACAATGTCTATATTTAATATCACAAAATGAGAATCAGTGCAACATGTTCTGTTAAATAGTCAGCATTCTCAAAATGATCAGATCAAAATACCATGTTCTTAGTATAATGTTCTTGTTTGGTTTATTTCCTTCTCAGTGGGATTTGATTCAAGAACCAATGCCAACAATCTTGTATGTAGGGGACTCTGGATCCAATGTAATAATCTGAGGGAAGACAAATCAATGGGAAATGACTTCGTTATTTTGCAGTTGGCTTTCGGAAAGCAGTGAAAGAAACTGTATCTATCAGTAGCAAATTTCACCTTAACTGTTACTGCCTGTTACTTTTTATTGTTTTATATAACCAGAAAAAAGGACTTGATGTCCTTACCCTACCTTGAATCACAAAAACACCTAGGGAAGTATTCAGAATTAATTCACAGTGTGCTTGACACTGTAGTCTAGCAACAATGTAAACAATATATTGTCTAAGAGAATAAAATATCCATGTTTTCAACTAAAGCAGACTAAATAAGCATAATTTTTGAAAAAGACCTACACAGGGGTGCCTGGGTGTCTCAATCAATAAGCATCTGCCTTTCGCTCAGGTCCTGATCCCCGAGTCCTGTAATGGAGCCCCACATCAGGCTCCCTGTTCTGCAGGAAGCCTGCTTCACCCTCTTTTACTCCCCCTACTTGTGTTCCCTCTCTGGTTGTGTTTCTCTCTGTCAAAAAATAAATGAAATCTTAAAAAGAAAAAAAAAAGAAAGAAGAAAGAAAGAAAGAAAGAAAAAAAGAAAGAAAGAAAAAAGAAAAAGACCTGCACAAAATCAAACTGCATAATTAGGCATTATATGTTAAATTTCTAAAACCCCTGTTTTCCAGTGGCTTATCATTTATTAAGAAGTTACAAAAATAACGATTTGGGGACTCTTAGGTATTATCAAAAGGTTGTAAAATAAGAATAAATTGGAGCACCTGGGTGGCTCCATCATTAAGTGTCTGCCTTCAGCTCAGGTCATGATCCCAGGATCTTGGGATCAAGTCATGCATCTGGCTCCCTGCTGGGGGAAGCCTGCTTCTCCCTCTCCCATTGCCCTGCTTGTATTCCCTCTCTCACTGTCTCTCTATCTGTCAAATAAACAATATCTTTACAAAAATAAAAATAAATTTAAATTTAAACAACAAATGATCTGAGAACAAGTTCAAAATCATAGATAAAAAGAGGCCCTTGTCTCAAAATTATAATGCATTACATTAAGAAGGCTTATGGAATGTGTCTCAAAGAATTTTTTAGCGCTTTCTGCTTTTGTAGATGTGGTAGCTAAATTCAGAATTCCACTGAAAGTTATATTCCTAAGTCAATTTGCTCAGTTATGTCCTAATCTTCAAACCATTTATTTCTCCATACCATAATCTTTTTTTCTTCTCAGCCCAAATACAAGAAGCACATATAGTCCAATCATCTCAATTATTGTAGCAAAATTTTTTTTCCTAGAAGAGACTTATTAATAACCATTTGATAATTTTTTTCGACATTGTGTGAAGCAGTGGATTGAAATGGAAAGTTGGTCAATGATCTGACTACTAAACTGAAAATTCCAAAAATAAATACATAATTATTGTGCATCTGTTACATGCCTAGCCCTATTCTAGATCTGAAAGTTACAAGAAGAAACCTTCATTCCATTTGCTTCCTCAGAGTTTATTACAAAAACATATAACCAAACACAGAAATACAATGCAGTATGAAGTGAAGTGGACCTAGGTTGGTAAATGTTCTGTGTATTAGGGGAAGTATATTAGTAGGTCTTAACAGGTTTTGATGGCTGAACTAATTTTGAAAATGATCAAGAATTTACCTATTAGCCAAGTATGGAAAGACATTGCATGCAAATAACATACTGTATATCAAATGTACCAGGAATAAAGGTGCCTGGGTGGCTCAGTTGTTAAGCATCTGCCTTCAACTCAGGTCATGATCCTGGAGTCCCTGGTTTGAACTCCTCATCAGGCTCCCTGCTTGGCAGGAAACCTGCTTCTCCCTCTCTCACTCCTCTTATTGTGTTCTCTCTCTAGCTGTGTTTCTGTCAAATAAATAAAATCTTAAAAAAAAAAAAAAGAGATGTGCTAGGAATAAAATAATTTATTAAGGAATACCAAATAATTTAGCATTACTTTTTATTGTCAGACACTGCTCATTGTCTTTCTTAATGCTGTGCCGTATTAATAGTTGGCAGAAGTGTATTTTCTCATGCTTTTTTCTGGTACTCTTTTTATAAGCAACAATTTTCCCAGAATGGGAAGTCCTTCCCATCTTTACTGCTAGGACTTATACAATGCTCTGTGTTCCCTAAATAGTCCCTCTTTCTTCTTGGCTACATTGGACAATCACGTTTTTCAGAGCTTTCGCGATCAAGTGAGGCTGCCTATTTCCCATGAGACAATCTTTGGTTACAGGAAGGGCAGTTTCTAACAGACACGTTGTATGTATTCCCTGCATGGTTTCATTATCCTTGTGGACCCACAAGAAGACACTTCCTAGCTTCCGTGCTCTGGGGGATCATATGACCAGCAATGCCCACATAACACCTAGCAACCCCCAAGCCTGAAACTGAAAACTCCCATGTCATCCTCTATTGGTTGTGCAGTCTTCTGTCAGAGAGCAGTGTCACACAATGGCAAAGGTCCAGATCTCTGAGTCACAATTTTAGGCAAAGCTGCCTAAGCAAGAATATTAAAACTGGACTCCATATAAGCAAGAAACAAACTTGTGTTTTGTCAAGTCACTGAAATTCTGATATATTTTTACTTTCTAGAGTTATGTAACTTACCTAACTCATATAAATCTCTGTTTTAGATTCCTGTGTATACCCAATAGGAACAACTTCTAGGGTGCTGATTTTAATTTAGTTCCTAGAGCAAGGTCACATTTATAGGTAGGACAATACTTAGGTCAAACTGTAAATTAGCTGAGGTCTGAGATTTATCTTTAGAAGTTCCACAGTATTTTTTAAATGTCCTTCCTTGATGCTCATCTTCCATAATCTAGAGAATTCAGATGGTACTGGTACCCTGACTGTACTCTTTCCATGGTAATCTATCCTACTGATATTCATTTACTGCTTAAGTCACTTCTGATTGATTTTTACTTGCTGTATATGTAGTCTCACCCTAGACAACAAGTACTTATGAAATGGGAAAAATGTTTCCTGATCTCAGATATACACAACCACTCTGGGAAGGTACAGAGAACCCAAGACCATCACCACTACCAAAATCAAACACTGTAAATGAAACACTAAAAGGAAGGGAAGAGGGAGAGAAAGAACAGCTTGGCTTTTACTATATACTAGGCATCATTTTGTTGTTGTTGTTGTTGTGCGTGTGTGTTTTGAACATGTTTTATTTAATTTTTACAAAAACCTGAGAGATAGAAAATATGATTCAATTTTACAGAAAAATGATAGAGTTTAATAATATTGAATAACTTTACCAACTCAGAAGGATTCATGTTTATGTTTATGAAGTAATTTCTAAAATAACTATAATGCTGTATGAGTAAAGAGAGATATTGAAAACATTCACTGGAGAAGGGATCAATTGGATTCCATACGATCTTGCTTTGGAAGTGATAATACGCTATATATTTTGTAGTACTTTCCCATTTACAAACCACCTTTATGTAAATAATCTCACTGAATAATTGCAAACATTTTTTTTTAAGATTTACTTATTTATTTTACAATGAGAAAGAGTCTGTGGGCACATGCATGTGCAAGTGGGGGGAGGAGCAGAGGGTGAGGGAGAGGAAGAGAGGTGGACTCCCCACTGACCACAGAGCCAAAGACCCTGAGATCATGACCTGAGCCCTCAGTCAGGAGTAGGATTCCTAATCGACTGAGCTACTCAGGTGCCCCTAAATGCAAATATGTTGAAGTCAATTATATCTTTTTGGTATAGATGAGAAAACTATCACTCAGAAAATTCACATCAAACAGGAAGTAAATGAGCCACCCAGAATGTAAAACTAGGACATTCTGGTTGCATATCTCAAGCAGATTATCTTACCCTACTCTGGGTTTATCTTGGGTTGGTGAAATTCTGCATTAGGTACAGTATATTTGGGTTCTAGTCTCATTTACTCCTCAATACTGTATAACTAAAAAAAAAAAAGATTCAGTTCTTCATACTGCAGTTTGGTTATCTGTAACATTCCCTTTCAACCCCACATATCTTTGTTACTAATTTAAGCTTAGATAGGAGGGACTGATAATGTCTCAAATAATTAACTCTGCCCTATATCACTTGCACTTAAACTTCATTTTCCTAATCCAAATTGAATATTCAGGTGGCAGTTTTAGACAGGGTCAATGAGGGAGCTATTTTGATCTAAACTTTGTTTTGGAGTTACTCAAATCACATTCTTTTTCACAGTAAAACAATTCTGCTTGTCAAAAATAACACATTGAAGAAAAGACAGTGTGTGTTGAATCATATATTATAAGACTTGAAAACTGTGAAGTTCTTTTTTAAATGCCTATGATGTAACAACTTATGACATGGTAAGCAGGGAGCAGAAGTAGCTGTCACCACTATTATAATTTGTTACCTTCCCTTTTTGGATAAGAAGGATGATAAATTAACATGAGAGAAGGAGGAATTCTCCCAAGTTCTTGCTTCACACGTGCGGGGCTTGGCCCGTTTCTAGTCTCTGTAGAGTATGCACAGTAACAAATTAATACTGAATAATTAATTAGAGTTGCCCATTGCTCCTCTTGTCAATGAGAAAAAAATAAAATGTTTTGAAAGTCACAGTTCCAGACTGGCAAACTAATATCCATTTGTGTTTATTAGATTTGTCTTTCAGCTTCCATTCAACAGTAATTTATTGGGTACTTTCTATGTCATAGGCAAAACATTAGACATAGGAATAAAAAGAATAAATAATATCTGTCCTCTGAACACCTTCATCCAAGTGAAAAGAAGAACAGAGATACACAGTTACAGCAAATTCAGGAAAGGATTAATAGAGCCATGAGGTGATATATGGAGTGGTTTTTTGAGAACACAGGAAAAAAAAAAACAAAACCTGGCTTTGACTTTAATTTAAGGACACGCAAATGGGATGCCTAAAATGGGGCAATAAGAATTGTAAGTGTGAGTTAGAGCTTATTGATTTAACACTTGTTACCTGACAGCATCCTTCTCTGGATGCTGTGGGGGGGATAGCATTAGTTACTCTGGGAGGCTGCACAACTTTTATGTTTCAATCAGGTGACTTTGAGATTTAGGGCAGGTGAAGAGCAATATTAGAGTTTTGAGGAAGATTTCATTCACTCATTCATTCGTTTATTCATTTATTTGTTTACAAGCCTCTAGAATAAAATTGATCATATCACAAGGCCTAAAAAATCCATAATTCTGATAAATCACATGTGGAATCATTTTCCTTATGTTTCACTTATTCCTCATGAAGACCATAAGAAGCAGGATTGAGGAAAAAGAAGAGACTGGACATCACCAATATGATAGCACAGAAAACACAAATTTCTTCAGATCCGTTCCAAATTAAAGTGATGCTTCTTCCAAGATTGTGTGTTCTCTGCTGAGAAATGAGCTGGCTAAACAATTCCCTCTCTGATCAGCACACCCACTTTGTACATTAAGCTCATGCTTCAGCCAAGCCCATTGCCTCTGCTAGAACTCAGCCCAGCTTGTAGCTGGCTTGCCCTGCAGAGACCATTTCTTCTGCATAGATTGAACTTGACTGTACTATTGCAGATCACAGCATTGAAACAGCTCTCAGCTAATGCTGTTCCCAAGCTCTGCCATAACAGAGCTTTAACTTAGTCTTTTATCTGACAGCCTTGTAGACTACAAAAAAAAAATATATATATATATATATTTTTTTTTTCAATGTGCTTTAATGGTGTCATGTCTCCTACCCTTCTGAGCCCTCTGTCCTGGAATATATCCTTACCAGTTGGAGCGCTTTTGTTGTGGGAACACACTACAAAATGGCTCTGCAATCCCTGTTAAATGGAAGTGGGGGTAGTGGGTTCCGAGGGAGTCCATCATTCCTATCAACATTTGGAGGGTCTCCTATAATACAATGCACAATCACAAAGCACTGCTGAGGGAGCAAAAAGTCAACTTCATTGTTTTGCTGAGGGTCATTGCCTGGAGTTCATGGCTGCAAGTCTGACATTCTTAGAGCAGGTTTATACACAACCTCTGCCTCATTCAAATCCGAGTTCAGTGTCACTTGTGAAACAATCAGATACCAGCTGCATTTCCTCCTGAGCATGTGCATCCAGGGCACCAGTGTCAGCATGTAATAACTCCTGCATGACTAGTTCAAAGCCTGCCACGAAGTTCTACTTTTTGGATGAGCACACGTTAATCTTCATGTAAGGGTTCAGATTCCTTTGGGCTTCAGCTATGTAGGCTTGTTTGATGGGAGAACTGTAATGGAAGAAGAAATGAAGAGAACTCTCTTAGCACATTTAAAGAGATTCTGAACAGATGCCAAAACCCCTACAAATATGGCAGAGCTGAAATATGCTGGTTTCCAACATGAAAAGGTACCATGCTGCCTGATTGTTCTCACAACTGCTATGAGGGGCCTTTATGTTTGAAGATCTTTTGGCACTGCTGCTGACAGGGTTACTTACTTCACATGTAGAAATAAGTAGCAGGTAAATGTGTGATATGTGACCAGCTCTGCCTTTCAACCTGCAGTTTCTTATAGAAGCTGCCATTTTTTAGGGCTGCTGCTAACTATCTGCAAGCATGCTTTTTACTCAGTGTGACTTTTTAATCTTTTCCTTTAATGAATAGAGTCTTTGAGGAACGTTAGCTGTAAGGGACATCTTATTTTCCCACTGGTTTCTATTATATAACCAGAGTGTATATTGGTGTAAGATACAAAGAAATGACATCTTTCCGAAGGAAAGAGTTAAGACCGTGACTGTCCTGTTGATACTCCTGACACTGCAGCATACTGGTAGCATTATGCATTATGTTAGAAGGCTATTATAATCTAAAATACACATTTAAAAAATAATAAATAAATAAATAAATTATATATATATATATATATATATATATATATATTTAGCCTTTTTTGCATTTTTATTTCTTCTTTAGAATGTTCTTAATTCTAAATCTCCACTATGAAATTGGCTCTCCTCAACAGGAATTTCTACAGCCTCTGAAATATAAGTTCTGCCCTCCCCCACTTTAACACTGCTCACTTTAAACACAAAGCTTAAATTTGCTTCTCACATTTTTTAGGGGAATGCACTTTTTATTTATTTTTTTTTAGAGTTCAGTTGCTGTTATCTTTTGTCCTACCTATAGTCGAATGAACTCAAGATTTCTTGTTTTTCATGATTTAGGATCTATAAAATAAATTTTGAAGAGATGACAGGGGGCATAGTGAGTCATCATGACTTCTAGCTGCCAGCTATTTTTCATCAGTCAAGAGTGAAAAGATGTATAGTTCAAGTGCCTACAATAAGACGTAGTCCAAATACACATGGTCTTAGTTGACTTAAACTAAAAAGCTCTAAGCTCCTCAAGCGATAGAATTCTTTTGATAATTTGAGAAAGTGATACCATTAACAACCAGGAATGCTGAAGATACTTTCTCAGTGAACATCTCAACCTCATTTTCTTAGTTCCCAAAACATATATACTATTTTCACACTTATTAGACAACCACTAGAAAAGCCATTTGTGAGGAAAATTTACATAGAAGAAGTTTTTCAGTAGTTGACTAAATATTCAGATATCTGCAGAAATTTCTAGGAAAGTGGACATCTGGAGCTTTAGAGATAAAGGGTGAAATTTCTGAAGTAAAGTTACAAATATATTAAGAATTATATGTATCAAGATATCAAAGTTTCTCTGAGTGGTATGATAATCTTAACCAAAAAAAAAAAAAATAATAAAATAAATCATTCCACTATAGAAAATTGGGGGATATAGGGCATGATGGCATACAAGAATCAGAGAAGAGTATATAACCAGAATGACAAAATCAGATATTCCGGGAAAGTCCAGCTCTAAGACTATTTTGAATCACTATGTTTACTAATGAAAACTGTTTGTTTTCAATGTAAGAACTGCATCCACTTGGATGTTCACATGTACTCATAATCCATTATATACTTGAAGAAAGCATTAATACATAATATATCCCTTAGGATTCTGTGATCATTAAAGAATACTTAATTTTTCTCCACAAATTATTAAATGGAATTGTCCAGACCTCAGCACATAGAAACTGTTACAAATTTATTTTATAAGAGTGTTTAAACAAGACTTTATTCTGTTCTATATTTTAAATTACAAAGGAATCCCACCATTATAATTTAATAAATAATTTAAGAAATTTACTTAAAAGAGCTACCTATTCTACTCCTAATATAAATATTAGGTTTCATTCAATATGTATGTCAATTAAAACATAAGACTAGTTTTACTTACATGTTCTGGCAATCAATGAATGAACATAAGAATACATTTCAGCATATGAAAGTGCAATCGTTGTAGAATACATGGCGAAGAGTAGATGTCAAATTTTATATGACAGAATAATTGAGTTGAATTTGTTATTAACTTAGTTTGAAGTTTTATTTACTTCTTTTGTTATGTTGAAATTAAATACTGGGCATAAGATCATAAAATTTTAACTCCCAAAACTCAGACATGAGAATTAAATGTTTCATAAATAGTCTGCACAGTCAAATATTAAAAAGGAAACTGACTTTTAGCTTTTAGAAATGGAAAATTTATTGACTAAACAGAACCTTTTTTTGTCCTACTGAAAGTATATGAAATATTCCAGAGTAAGGACACACCAAACTCCTTGATTTGCAGTGATAAACATGCCAAATGTTGCCATTTGTCTTGAATAATTTATATTAGAGTTAATGGGAACCAAGCATCTGAAAACCAACATTTGTCATTTTATACAAATGTCTGGAAAATTTTCATTATATCTAATCTTCATGCTGTTAGGTTACAGGACTTTTTTTCTTTTCAATTTACTAGTTAGATAAATGAGGGAGGATTACCTCTACTGGAAATTTCACTGAGAATGATTTGGCTCCCTGATATTATTGAAGAGAAACCTGCAAGAAGCTAATGCTCTCCTAAAACCCATAGTAGTGGAAAATTATACCTATAAATTCAGTATAAAAATATTAGAAAAGAAATGAGTTTCTGATTATGAAGTGCTCTCTCTCTATATATATATATATATATGCAACTATATATATATATGCAACTATATATGCAATAGCTTACAAATATATATATACATATATATATATATATATATATGCAACTATTGCAAATAGAGGAAAAGCACATCTATTTAAGAATAATTTCTGCTCTGTCTTCAGGGGATTTACTATACATGTTTATGGTATATATACCTTAATTTTGAAAACTAAATAGAAACATGAAATACATTTTTTCTTTCTTTTTTTAATATCGTTAAAAAGGTTTTATTTATTTATTTGACAGAGAGAGAGATCACAGGTAGGCAGAGAGAGAGAGAGGGGTAAGCAGGCTCTCTGCTCAGCAGGGGTTCGATCCCAGGACCCTGAGATCATGACCTGAGCTGAAGGCAGAGGCTTTAACCCACTGAGCCACCCAAGTGCTCGAAATACATTTTTTTTCAATATGAATTGCCCCATCTGATTATCACTAAAGCACATGAATCTGTTATCAGTTTTTCATTTTCAGAGCACTTTCAGAATTGACTTGATTTTAGTTGAGAGAATTCTGTCAGAGGTTCATCATCACTAAAACCATCATAACATAAGAAAGAAATTCAAAATGGTAGACTGATGATTGTTTATTTTTTTTCTAAAATAAATTAGCCATAACACCACTATATTCCATGAAGAGTCAGGGCTGATTTCTACAGCACAGGTTACATGATGGTTTTTCTTGACAATAGTTGCAAAACTAAATCTCTCAACTACATTTCAGACATATTGTATTAGGGAATCAGAAGGTAGGTCCCAGGGATTTATGTTTTTAAAACTGCTATTGAACTATGGAAGATGAGGTTGCCCTCCACGATTCTATATTCTTTTTTTCAGAGTTGCTGCCGAGTCTTTTATATGAAATTTAATGGTAGGTTCTCAGCTCCTTTGACTTTTCTTTCCTTCTTGAGTATAAGCCAAATGTCAGTTGAGGTGCTCCTTGTTGCCTGACATCTTAGTGAAACTGGGTATGAGGCCAGAATAAAGGGTCTATAGAACTCTAACATCTTTCCAAGATGTTTGCTAGGTTTTAAGGGTCTTAAAATTTGTAAGCTTTCATAACCCTGGTCTAGTGTTTTTCAGTGGTTGTTCCTATCTCAGTATATCAATTCTTCCCCATCTGCCACATAATTACACCATCTCACACATTTCACACCTCTACTACCATCAAGCATGTCATTCACACAGGCATATGTGAATTTAGCACCATGCTCTGAGAGGGTTGAGATCTCTGGGAATTGATCACATTTGATGCATCTCAGCTTCCACATTTTGTTTACTTCCTTTCTCTCTTCCTACTATAACCATTACCCAAAGCCCTTTGATATTCTTCTGTAGCTTTGGTACATTATAATACTATATCCTGAAAAGAAAGGAGAAAATAGTAAAATTTACCTTCTGAAAGGACTACTTTTCAAAGTGTTTCATGATACGTAATTCTTCCCAAAAAATCCTATGCTTGGCTATTAATATGATTACATTTTATTGTGACTATTTGCAAGTTAAACCACCATTACTAGACCTTTTCCTATTAGAGTAAGCAGACAGTATTCAGAGAAAATCAAAGTTTCTTTCACAATTAAGGAAAAAATATAAAAGTTAAATTTTAATTGTCTATATTATTTTAGTTTATATTGTTAATATTGTGAATGAAAATTCAAGTCTCTATAGAAAGAAAGTCATAATATTTTCAATGACTACAGCTTACATTAATTCGTTCAACAGGGCTTTCATCAGAGTATGTGCCCAGTATTATTTTGGGCATTAAAGATCTGGCAACAAAAGAAAGACAAAAATGTAGGAAAGAGAGACAAAAAGCAATATAATGAACTATACATTACATTTCATGGTAATAAATACAAGGAAGAAAAATTAAGCTTACAGAGCCATAGGAAGAGATTCAATTTGAACAGGGATGAGATTTTAAGTGGGATCTCCTTAACAAAAGCTATTTGAGGACAAGAGAACAATCACCTGCTCCCATCACAGGTCTGGAAATAATGGAAATCTACTCTGGAGGAGGGAGAAGATTGCGGAGAAATACTCTCTCCATGATGCAGGCAAGGAGGAATAACTGAAATCTGAGGATGAAATATGAAGACTAAGAAAAATCATTTGCCATCTAACTACCATCCTAAATACAAGGTGATAGCATCCTACTGTTAGAAGACTATAAGAAAAAGAAGCTTATTTATTTCCAGACACAAATATTCTTGATTTAAGTGTCTACTATTCTCTTACAATGTTGAGTTTAATTAAGCAACAAATAAAGCAAACATGCAAAAATCAGGAAGACCTGAGAAATATCCTGAACTGACTCAGCTACTCCAAGTTTTAGAAATATAAAACAGTAAATTTAAAATAACTATGATTATATGTTTAAAAATTTAATGGAAAACATATATAGCATGTATGAAAAGTTGGAGGGGTTCATTAAAAAGAATGAATCTTTTACAAAGAGCTAAGTAAAAAAATCTGAAATAAAAAAATACAGTTGGGGTAATGAAAAATCTTTCCAGTGTATTCACCAGTAGACTTACAGAGATGAGGAAAAAATTGATATACTTGGAGATAGGTCAATAAAAGCTGATCAAAACTGAAATACACAGAGAAAAAATGAATGGCAAATAAATACCACCACAGTAAAGCAGATCACAGCATCCATAACTATGGGAAAATTTCAAAAAGTCTACAAATATGTCATTGAAGTCTAATAAAGAGAAAAGAGACCAAAAAGGCTGAGGTAACATTGGAATAGAAAATGGTGATATTTTGAAAAAAAATAATAAAAAAATAATGAAAGACATCAAAGCATTGATTCAAGAAGGTAAGAATAGTTTCATTCTTCTATATGTAGCTGTCCAATTTTCCCAGCACCATTTATTGAAGAGACTGTCCTTTCTCCACTGGATATTTTTTCCTGCTTTGTCAAAGATGATTTGACCATAGATTTGTGGGTCCATATGTGGGCTCTCCACTCTGTTCCATTGGTCTATTTTTCTGTTTTTGTGCCAGTACCATGCTGTCTTGGTAATCACAGCTTTGTAATAAAGCCTGAAGTCAGGTAATAAGATGCCCCCAGCTTTGCTTTTCTTCTTCAGCAATTCCTTAGCAATTCGGGGTCTTTTTTGGTTCCATATAAATTTTAGGATTATTTGTTCTAACGTTTTGAAGAATGTTGGTGGAATTTTGATCGAAATGGCATTGAAAGTGTAGATTGCTCTGGGCAGTATAGACATTTTGACAATGTTTATTCTTCCGATCCATGAGCATGGAATGCTCTTCCATCTTTTTGTGTCTTCTTCAATTTCTTTCATGAGTGTTCTGTAGTTCCTCGAGTACAGATCCTTGAGTTATTTGGTTAGGTTTATTCCTAAGTATCTTATCATTTTTGGTGCTATAGTAAATGGAATTGATTCTCTGATTTCCCTTTCTATATTTTGTTGTTAGTGTATGAGAATGCAACTGATCTCTGCACATTGATTTTGTATCCTGCCACATTACCAAATTGTTGTATGAAATCTAGTAGTTTGGGAGTAGAGTCTTTTGGGTTTTCCAATATAGTATCATGTCATCTGCAAAGAGAGAGAGTTTGACTTCCTCTTTGCCAAGCTGGATACCTTTTATTTCTTTCTGTTGTCTGATTGCTGTTGCTAGGACTTCTAACACTATGTTGAATAGTAGTGGTGAGAGTGGACATCCTTGCCTTGTTCCTGATCTCAGAGGAAAGGCTGTCAGTTTTTCCCCATTGAGGATG